>CAJGYO010000654.1:0-177199 GCA_904845875.1 Miscanthus lutarioriparius | reverse complement strand
TGCGTAAGTTACCATCCCTTATTCTCCGTCTCTGAGGATTCTCTGCTGCCTTTTCCTTTCCATAGCAGCCATATATACATGGTCCCCGTTAGTCCGGATCTAAGATGCCGAAAACCGCTCCCGAGAGAAACCATATCTCGGCCCTCACAGCCCGTTAAAATACCTCTGCGCACACGAATGTAGCGGGAGAAGCCAGTATGAGATTTCGTCACTTTGAGAACCTTGCAGGGGTAGCGGCGATTAGGGTTTGAGAACGATCCGTGACTTCTCATCCCATCGTCTTCTTTTCACTGATGTGATGAGCTCCTAAGACCGATCTTTCCCCGGTAATTTAGCATGGAGCAGCAAGGCGTCTTCTTCACAGAGATCGGGTTAAATGAGACTACTTATACCGATTATCTTCCACTACATCGACTTCGGTCCGGACTTGAGCAACGCCTATGTCAAACTAATTAGAGCCTCCCAAATGCCTCGGCATGAGACCCTCTGCTAGAGTACCTCTAATCTACATGATTACTATACTTTAACTGCTATCGATCTATATGTCATGTTTGCATGTATGCGTTCATTAGAAATACATACACATATATGCCATCATGAACCCTCACAATATTATGTATTTACAGATTAAATTAATCATAAAAATACAAAATTATCTAACAATCTAAGAAGAAGAAGCAATGCTTAAACAATTTTTATCGATTAGTTCTTCTTTGCTTTGAAGCCAAAATAATTTTGATAGCAAGAATTTCATGATATAAGCGTGCCAAAGTGGTATTGTGGTTAGCTGCGATGAAGGCTGCTATCATGCACGCGAGGGAGGCCTAAATAGTTTACTCACGAGGGAGGGAGCAAAGTTCTTAGGCTGCGATAACCTATTTTAGCCTTGCCGTGATTAGTGTACTTCATCATAAGTATAAGAAAAACTACATATCTTGCACATCAGGCAAAGAATTATGGAATGCTCTTGAGGCAAAGTTTGGAGTTTACGATCTTTGAGTAGTGAGTTGTACCTTATGGAAGCGGTATTATGACTACAAAATGGTTGAAAACCGTTACAGCAGTCGAACAAAGCTCATGAGATCTGAACACTAACAAAGGAACTAGAACATTTCCCATGTTTGTTGCCCGATAAGTTTGTGGCCGTGGTATATTCGCTAAAGGCACCACCTTCTTGATAGAGATTTTGCTACTTCTCTAAAACACAAGAGACAAGAGTTTAAGCGTGGCATGAACTTATTAGACCTCTTGATGTTGAGGAGAGGGATGAGAAGGAAAGGACAACCATGGAAAAGGAGTTTGAGTCTTTCAATTTGCCAATATGGTGTAGAAGAAAAACTCATTTGCATCTACGTAATAAAAAGAAGAACATGCAAAGAGAACAACAATGCAAAGCCTAAACAAGCTGCACAGTTTAAGAAGAAAATAACAAGAAAGGTGGAGGTTGCTTTATTTGCGGGGTAGTGATGAGCATTGGGCAAGTGAAGTGCCCCAGACCGCAAATATAAGCAAGAAAAAGAAATCAGCAAAGCGTGGTGATTAAGCGAGACTAGAGGAGAAACATTTGGGTATGGTAATTTTTACCCTTTGTTCTTTCAGTTAGTCTTTCCACATGGAGTGAGTGGATGGATAAGCGGTGTTAATATTCATGTGTGTGCTAATGTTTCTTTGTTTACTTCCTGTCGAGACCGGGCAGGACAGAGCCATATTAATGGAAACGATTCGCACGTCAGCGTGTTCTTGGTCTTTAGTATGGTTAGATTACGAAGTTTACTTTGGGAAGAGCGGTGCTATTAAAGAGCGTACAACATGTCCCCTCCATCAAGAAGAATCTTGTTAGCGCTTCTCGGATGTGTCACGATGGCTTTAAATTTATGCTTGAGTCCAATAAGTGTGTTGTGTCGAGACATGCAATATTTGTTGGAAAATATTATGATTGCGGAGGCTTATTCCGCTCATCTTTGCTGATGATGTGTGTAATAAAGTAGTGAACAATGTTAATGTTTTAGATGAGTCGAATATATGGCATTCACGACTTTGTCACATTAATTTAGGCTGTCTCCATGCGGTTTGCAAATCTGAATTTAATCATAAAATTTAACTTAGTCAAAGATTCTAAGTGCAGATGCGTACAATCGAAGCAACAGCATAAGCCTCACAAAAGTTTCTTTGAAGGCGAGAACTTAGCATCATTAGAACTCATTCATTCCGAAGTTTATGCGAAATGAATGGCGAATTGACTAAAGCCAGGTAAGGCGATACTTCTCATGACATTTATAGATGATTGTACTAGATTTTATCCATGTATTTATTGAAAACTAAAATGAGCGTTGCATTATTTTAAAGTCTATAAAAATTTGAGAGAAAATAAACTTGAGAAGAAAATCAAGCGTTTATGGTCCGATCACGGGGAGAATATTTCTCAAATGAATTTTCCGAGTTTTGCATGGTGCATGGAATTATTCATGAAAGGGCGCCTATACTCACCACAGTCAATGGAATTGCAGAGAAAAAAAGAACCGCCTCTAACTGATTTGGTTAATGCCATATTAGAGATTGTAAGGGACTATCTAAGGAATGGTGGGGTGAGGCTATATTGACAACATGTCATGTCCTAAATAGAATGCCAACAAAGAACAAAGAAATTACACCATTCGAGGAATGGAAGAAGAAGAGATTAAATCTCTCTTACCTACGAACTTGAAGGTTATTTTACAAAGGTGAATGTGTAATAAACAAAAATGAAAGCTTGGACCAAAAGGCTGTTGATTGTGTTTTTCTTGGTTATGCTATTCACATGGATGGGTTATAGATTTTAATTATAAATTCTAGTGTTCCCTAGGATGGTTGTTGATACAATCATATAATCTAGAGACACAACATTTTTTAAGAATGAGTTTTCCATGAAAAAATGCATCTAGCGACTAGTCATGAATTTATAATTCCTCATGAGCATGAAAATTTTACTCGATCAAAACAAAACTGAGGAACCCTATATGCAAAATCTTGAAGAGGATGACACTATAGTCACAAAGAAAAAGTAAGAAGAGGAGGATCAGCATAGTCTTTTGGTGATGACTATATTGTGTATCTTGTGGATAACACACCAACAACCATTAAAGAGGCATATTCCTCTCCACGATGCTAACTTATAGAAGGAACCCGATGCGGAGTGAGATGAATTCATTATGTCTAATGGAACTTGGGAAATTGTTGATCGACCTTATGGGTTACAAGCCTATAGGGTGCAAATGGGTGTTCAAGAAAAATTTAGGCTTCATGGTACTATCAAGAGGTACAAGACGAGACTTGTGGCCAAAAGGTTATCTTGAAAAGGAAGGTGAGGATTTCTTTGATACTTATTCACCTAGTTGCACGATTGACCACAATTTGAGTTTTGCTTTCCTCGGTAGCCTCTTATGGTCTTATCTCGTTCATCAAATGGACGTTAAGACGACTTTCCTAAATGGAGAATTAGAGGAGGAGATCTATATGGATCACCCGGATGGGTTTTTGTAGCAAATGGTCAAGAAGGAAAGGTGTGTAAATTATTAAAATCATTATATGGCCTAAAACAAGCTCCTAAGCGGTGGCATAAAAAGTCTCATTGCAAACTCTAACATCTACTTGACTTTGTTGTGAATGAAGTTGATAAATGTGTGTACTATCGGTTTGGGTGGGGATGAAGGAGTCATTCTATGCTTATATGTTGATGATATCTTGATCTTTGGATCTAGCCTCAAAGTGATCGAGGAGGTGAAGGAATTTTATCTAAAATTTTGAGATGAAAGATTTGGGAGAGGGTGATGTTATTCTTAATATCAAGCTTCTAAGAGAAGGTGATGGTGGGGCAACTCATTTATAATCCCACTATGTGGAAAGGTCTTTGAGTCACTTTGGGTTTATTGTTGTGCACTGCTCCTACACCTTATGGCGCTATTGTGCTATTGAGAAAAATCGAAGAATAGCAAGGGATCAGTTGAGATATTTCTAGATCATTGGTTCACTCATGTACCTTGCTAGTGCAACAAGATCGACATCTCATTTCTGTGTGTGCAAGCTTTGGTAGGTTGTGTCAAACCCGGGAGATGATCAACTTCTGTGCTCTTGAGAGAGTGATGCACTATCTAAGGGCACTATGAGCCATGGTATTCGTTATAACAGGACACCCTAAAGGTGTTGGAAGGCTATTGTGATGCCAACCAGATATACGATCTTGATGAGCTTTATGCCACAAGTGGATATGTGTTTTCGCTTGGAGGTGAGTGTGTTTCTAGAAGTCTTGCAAGTAACTATCTTAACAAAGTCTACAATAGAAGCGGGAACTCACATCATTAGACACCACGTTGGCTCACGAGGCTGAGTGGCTTGTGATCCTTATGGATTTATCGGTTGTTGAAAAACTCATACAGGCTATTTCTATGAAGCTAATGATAACCAAACTGTGATTCTGAAGGTTAGCAGTTCTAAGGACGATACATGAAGTCCACGAGGCATGTTAAGAGGCGACTAAAATCATTGAAAATTGAGAAACTACGGAGTAATAACGTTGGACTATGTTCACCGTCTAACAATCTGGCGAGATCAATTCACTAAAGAATTACGTCACGTAATGTGATAGAAAGTGCATCGAGAGAGATGGGTTTGAGACCCACTTGAAATTTACTATAGTGGTAACTTTGTTCTATGTGATCGGAGATCCCGTAAAGAGTAGGATGGTGAAACAAGCTATTAGTAAATTGTGAAGAAAGATCATTAGTAAGACTCATTTACGATGCATATCTTTTCTTTACGTAAGGCGAGTTGGTTTTACTTTAATGTATTCCAAGTGGCTTGCTAAAATAAAGATGTTGTCCTCTGAATATTTTTGAGGAAAACACCTATATGAAATTCAATTCTACCGGTCACGATCTATGAGATTTGGGTGATCTCTAAATACTCATGAAAAGGCACCGGAGTATGACTTATATGCTTCAAATAGAGAAGATGTCTTTTACAACCAAGTATCGACTAAGAACTTTAGTGACATTCACCTAACACAAAAGCCATCAATTCAATGCTTAGTCCATTGTTGGGTTGTGGTGAGTGAAACTATTATTCTAGATAGATGTTTAACTTAACGGTCTCCATCAAAACACTAGTATATAAAAAAGAAATGTGGTTCTAAGATTACTTTGTTACAAACCCTAGAGTTTGGTGGGATTGTTGGATATATTATGGGCTTGGCCCATATAATATTTAATATATCAAATAAAACTCTATGGTACGTAACATTAAAGTGTTGTATGGTTTAATATCATACGGGATTTTGATCTAACGTTGACTCAAACTTATATGGTTGAAAATTCTTCATCTAAATTGAGAAGCCGAGAAAGGACATAGGCGTGCCACATGCTGCCTTGTGGCCACGGCTGCTTAAGCCAATGGCCAGGCCGAAGCCATGGCGTGGCGTAGCGCAGGCGGCGAAGCGGCGGCGTGGCGATTTTTTCCATTTAAATCCACATAATACGCGAAAGTTACTCTTCTTGATGGTGGAGGTGAATTGAATCGTAAGTTCCTCGTCTCCTGGGATTCTCCGCTGCCTTTCTCCCTTCCCGTCGCAATCATATATCCGTAGTCCTCTGTCCGGTCCGAGATCTAAGTCTTCTCAAACCGCTCCCGAGAGAAACCATATCTCAGGCTGACCCTCTCCGGCTTCCCCTCCCGTACCTCTCTCTACACGCGGGTAGCGGGAGAGTAGGTGCCTCCTAACCCTCGTCTACCCCGAGAACTCTTGCAGGGTGAGCGGTGATTAGGTTTTGGGGAGCGATCCGCCATCGCTGCCGTCCATGTACGCTCTTCTTCCTCGTGGTGATCGCTTCTTGAACTCATCTTTTCTCGTGATTGATTGCGGAATGGCAAGGCGTCTTCTTCCCGGAGATCCGTTCGCGGAACTCGCCTGCTCGCGAACATCTTTCTACATCGATCGCGTCCAGGACTTCGAGCAACGCACTATATCGACTAGTGCGAATGAAGTCTCCGATGCCCTCAACATGGGACCCTCCGGTGGGTACACTTTAATCTTTGTGATTCTTTGTGCTTTGCGCTTTTACTGTATCGATATGTATGTCATGTTTGCATACTCTAGCGTTTATTAGAAATATACACATGCACATATATGCCATCACGAACCTGCTGATGTTATATTTCTAGATTAAATTAATTATGAAAATACCTAACTATCTAACAACTTCGACCCTGCATTCTCTACTATTCCGATGACGCCGCTTCCTCTCCTCCGCCGACAACATCGCGTCGGCGTCGACAAACCGCGTCAACCTCCGGAATGTCACGTCGGACCCGGCCCGGTTCAACCGCCTCGTGGGCGCGGGCGTGCTCGTGAACGCCACCGCCGAGTACGCCGCGTACAACTCCACGCGGCAGTGCGCCTCCGGGGAGGCCGACTTCGACCAGGAGTACCCCAAGGTGTACAGTGGGCGCGCATGCGCCCGGACTGGCCAAGGCAGCGGTCGGGTATGTCTCACGCGGCATCATCGCCAAGATGCGAGGCATTCACGGACCGCGTTGGTGGCGGGGTTCTCGGGATCAGTGCGATTACGGTGCGAGGTACTCCTTCCTCAACAGCCCATTGATAGTGCGATTGGCGGTGAGTCGAGGGGACTCGGGATCCCGACAACGGCAATGGGGCCCACGAGTGTGGCGCCTTGGCACGGGGAGGAGGTGAGTAATGACCGCTTGCACGCTTACCTCGTGTGGGACTCGAGGGGGTAAAGAATGAGGATTACCAATACCATAGACAAAGCTTAACTCTTGGGTGTCTTTGTCTTTGCTACCAATATCTAGACATAAGTGTATAGTTAAGTGTTACTATATATTTAGAAAAGCCAAAACATCTTACATTTTGGGATGAAGGGAGTACAAAATTTCGGTGACTATCGGGCTTAGCTAAAATAAATCATGACACTACATCTCACAAATGATCAACGCACAAAACCCACAAGAACAATCAATGAAATAGATGCTAATCTGCTCAAAGTTTAGAGAAGATATGGAGCGATGTTTGATTCTTTGCACGGACCTTTACAGGCTGCTGGTGCCTCGACTAGGCAGCAGATCCAACCCTAGACACTCAAAATCAAGTGTCTAGAGACACCTCCTTGCCATGCGAGTTCCGTAAAGCAGCAAGCAAACACGCTTAGAGCATCTGCAAGAGTTTCGTAAAACAACTCCCTATTTTGATATTTTTGCAAAAAGAGAAAAAAAATGCCCTCCAACAGTTTGGTAAAATAGCTCCTTAAAAATAAGAACTTGCCAAATATCATCTTCAACTCGTAAGTTTTCGCAGTTGAAAGGAACCCCATATCCACTCCCCATGCAAATGTTTTTATCGGAGATCGAGTAAATTGGACATACATGTAAATTAAGAAAATAAAGAATTCTAGATAAGAAAGCGAAGGAGACAAAGAAACTATTAAAATGTTTGATTAGTTAAAAATAGTTCAGGGCTTCCAATGCAAAATCGTTTAGGAACCTATTATAAGAGATAGTTGGAGAAAGACAAAATTTAATATTATTATTTCTTGCTAGATCTATTAGTTTAGCGAGTAAATTATATCAAACTGCTGGAGATTCTCTTCATAATGGAAGTGATTTTATATATTTATTAGTTACTTATGATTTTTTATTTAGTGTATGCTTTTGTTAAGATATTTTACTTTTGAATTCATATGGGAATAAAGTTTAAAACTTATTTCTTTCTCAATTTCAATTTTTAAGATTTGTTTTGATATGGACTTCGTTTTTTTTAATCTTAGTCCATATTTTAGCTATTCTATATTATATTTTGTAATGGTTATTTATTTAGATATTTTTATCATATTGAAGTCAAACTGTTTCTTTAGAAAAAAGTATTCCTAATTTTAGAAATCCACAAATTGAACTATTTTATTTAATCTAATGTTTTATATTTTTAGTGAACATTGCAAGATGTTGTCCTTGAGAGTAAATGAGGATATCTCATCAATAAGAAATAACTCGCATATGATCATTGTCCTAGCTGAAATGATTTATTTCCTTTTGGCCCTTGATTCTAAATCCAACATTCAGATGATTCCACGAAATTATACGAAGATCTACTAATAATAACCTACTCACTCCCACCATACCTAGCCTAGGACCTCAATTTACCGCCACCCTCGTGCATTCTTTGACTACTACTACTCCGCTTCTAAATTATAACTTATATTATAGAAAATTTATAGAAAATGTGTATTAACATCTACAAGTTTAAATAAATGAACTTTCAATATATTTTCATAATGAATTTAATTAAATAAATTTGCCATTGTAGATGTTTGTGTATTTTTCTATTAAATTGGTCAAATAAAAAGTTTGACTTATTAGGACTAAACTAAACTAAACTATAAATCATTGGAGTTGTTCCAAATTCACTCCAGGATATAGGTAGGCCCATCGTGTCTCGCCCACATGCTCGAGGGGTGCTGGCCCGAAAGCCCCGGCAGATCGGTATATACACACTTGCTAGGGTTTCGTGGAGACTTGATTGTCTTGTAAGCCGCTATAGGCGTATAACCCAAAACTCTTGAGATAGTGAGATTGTTGTTGGGGTGGTGCCCATGGTTTTTTCCCTTCACATCGGAGGGGTTTTTCACGTTAAATCGTTTGTCTCCTCTCGTGGCTTGATTCTTTACTTCATATTCCTATACGCCGCTTATAACAAGTGGTACCAGAGCTTTGGTTGCTGTTAGGGTTCATGACGACGTCGATGAAGTTCGATCTTCCCATTTCTTTGAACTACGACGCGGTTCTCGCTATGGCAAGTCAAGATGCGGGGATTCAGCGCAGACTCATGACTATGATGAGAGCCTTCGGATAGTTTCGGAAGAGGAAGGCCGAGTGGACTCGGAAGAGATCCGCAAGGATCGAGGCGCTCGTCCTAATTCAGCCAGCATCTTCATAATGATATTTTGCGAGTGTCTCGAAAGAAAAACTAGCTGCCGAACTATCATGGTCAAACCTGGAATCGATCTGTATGTCCAAGGATCTAACCAAGAAGATGTAGATGAAGATGAAGCTGTTCACCTCAAGATGAAGGAGGAGGATTCGGTGATGAGCCACATCGTCAATTCAAGAAGATCGCCGCCAACCTAGTGTCGATGGAGGTGAAGTATGATGATGAGGACTTAGGTCTTTTTCTCGCTATGTTCTTTGCCAAATTCGTATGCAAATTTTCGTGACACCATACTTTTGAGCTGTGATGAACTAACCCTAAAGGAAGTTTATGAGGCTCTCCGGTCAGGGAGAAGATGAGAGGCATGGTGCGAGAATGATGGGACGTCGTCCTCCAAGGGCGATGCTTTGCATGTGAGAGGCGAATCAAAAATGATCCTCCAATGATGGCAATGATGGAAGAAAGAACTACGAAAAAGGAGAGGCCGTTTCAAAGTCCAAGCCGCATGGTAATAAAAGTTCGTGTTTATTGCAAGCTGACAAATCATAATGTTGAGGATTGTAGAAAAGTACGTAATAAGGAGAAGAGGAAAAACAAGTCTACCGGTAAGGTCTCTGCTATTGTTTCTTGCTGCGGCGATGATGATTCTAGAGATTGTCTGGTAGTATTTGCTGGTTGTGTTGCTGGTCATGATGAATGGATTCTCGATTCCGCATGTTCATTTCATATTTGCACTAACAGAAATTGGTTTAGCTCGTATAAGCACAATGTGCGTAAAGGGGATGTTGTGCGGATGGAGATGATAACCCGTGGTGACATTGTGGGGATTGGATCAGTTCAGATCAAGACTGATGATGGCATGACACGCACGCTGAAAAACGTTAGGTATATACCAGGGATGTCCAGAAATCTTATCTCATTGAGCACGCTTGATGCAGAAGGTTACAAATATTCCGGTTCGTGATGGTACGCTCAAGGTATCAAAAGGTTCTCTTGTTTGCTTGAAAGGTGATCTTAATTTCGCAAAGTTATATGTCCTTAGAGGGTGTACTTTACCTGGTTCTCGATTCTGCCTTGTTGTCAAGTTACTAATGATGAACCTAGTAAAACTAACCTTTGGCATATGCGCTTTGGGACATATGAGTCACCATGGTATGGCGTAATTGATGAAGAGAAACTCTTTGGATGGTACGCACTTCGAGTAAAATAAAGTTTTGTGAGCATTGTATTTTGGGAAGCATAAAAGGGTACATTTCAACACTTCATGCTCACACCACTAAAGGTACTCTTGATTATGTTCATGCCGATTTATGGGGCCCTTCCGTAAGTCCTCACTTGGTGGTGCTCGTTACATGCTTACAATTATTGATGATTACTCTAGAAGGGTTTGGCCTTATTTTCCGAAATGGAAAAATGATACTTTTGCTGCTTTTAAGGACCGGAAAGTAATGATAGAAAGGCAAAAGCTGAAAGGAAGGTAAAATTGCTTCATCTTGATAATGGTGGAGAATTTTGTTCGTGTGGAATTTAATGATTATTGCAGATCGGAAGGCATTGTTAGGCATCACACCATACCCCATACTCCACAATGTAATGGTGTGGCGAACGCATATGAAACAGTAACAATCATGTTCAAGGCTGCCAGTATCTTTGTCTAATGCCGTGATGAGCAAGCATTTTTGGGCTGAAGCCGCTAATCTTTATGCGTTACTTGATAAATGGTCACCTTCTATTCCACTAAATAAAAGAACTCCCATTGAGGTATGGTGCGAATACGCACCGCTGATTATTCACAGTTGAAAGTTTTTGGATGCAATGCTTATGCTCATGTTGATAATGGAAAATTAGAGCCTAGAGTCATTAAGTGTTTTTTCCTTGGTTATAGTTCGGGAGTCAAAGGCTATAAATTGTGGAATCCTGAAACAAGAAAGACTTTTATGAGCAGAAGTGTTGTTTTCAATGAATCTGTGATGTTTACTGACAGTTTGCCCTCAGATCATGTTTCATAAAAAGAGTCTGCGGCGTATCTGCATGCAGGTGGAGCATGTTGATGATGAGGTGTGCGGTGGGAGCCTGTTGATGAGCATGGTGACCATGATAATGATGTTCTTGAGGATGATGCTCATGATGATGTTCAAAGCAAACTCCTCCTATTTTGCGCTTAGAGGAGGATTTACCTATTGCTCAACGCAAGTCAAAAAGGACAATTGCACCTCCTAAGCGCCTTATTGAAGAGTGTAATTTGTCTTACTATGCTTTGAGTTGTGCTGAATGTGGTGGAGAATGTTCATGAGCCAAAGAACCTATAAAGAAGTTATTCGTTGTGGTGATACTTGAGAATTGGATTTCTATGCACGAGGAGATGCGATCTCTTGAGAAGAATAAGACATGGGAGATTGTACCTTTGCTTAAGAATAAGAAGACCATCACCGCAAATGGATCTTCAAGAGAAAGGAGGGTTTATCTCCAAACGAGCCTCCAAAGTATAAGGCAAGGTTAGTTGCTAAAGGCTACAGCCAAATTCGGGTGTTGACTACAATGATGTGTTCTCTCCAAAGGTAAAACACAGCTTCAATTCAGTACTTTCCTTAGTATTGTTGCTTCACATGATCTTGAGCTTGAGCAGTTTAGATGTGAAGACTGTTTTTGCATGGAGAGCTTGAGGAGGACATATACATGGACCAACCGTAGGGTTCATAGTGCCCGGCAAGGAAAAATATGTGTGTAAGTTGAAGAGATCCTTGTATGGTTTGAAACAATTCCCTCGTTAGTGGAACAAGAGGTTTGATTCATTTATGTTAGCACACAGCTTTAAAAAGATCTAAGTATGATAGCTGTGTTTACATCAAGCATGTTAATGGATCACCTATATATTTGTTTGTTATATGTTGATGATATGTCGATTGTCGCCAAGAGTAAGGTTGAAATCATTAAGTTAAAGAAGCTATTGAGTAGTGGTTTTGATATGAAAGATCTTGGTAGTGCTAAGAAAATTCTTGGTATGGAAATTAGTAGAGACAGAAAATCTGGTTTGCTATTTCTTAGTCAACAAAATTATATCAAGAAAGTTCTTCACGTTTCAACATGCAAAATGCTAAAATCATTAGTACCCATATTGCACCTCACTTTAAGTTGTCACCGCTCAAAGGTCCTAGTACGGATATGCAAGAGATTGAATACATGTCAAGGGTTCCTTATTCTAGTGTTGTTGGGTCTTTGATGTATGCCATGGTTTGCTCTCGTCCAGATTTGTCATATGATATGAGTCTTGTTAGTAGATATATGTCTAATCCTCGCAAAGAACATTGGAGGGCGGTTCGAAGGATTTTCGGTACCTCGAGGCACAAGCAGATTCCCCTGCTTAAAGTTTGGAAGAACCTGATAAGGGTCTTATTGTCTATGTGGATTCTCGATTATCTGTCACCGATCCGACAAAGCCGAAGATCACTTACAGTTATGTGTTTATTGGCGAAGGTCAGCCGTGAGTTAGAGGGCTACTTTGACGCCGGCTTGTTGCTTTGTCTACTACTGAAGCGAATATATGGTTATTTGTGAAGCGTGCAAAGAATTAATTTGGCCGAAAGGTTTGTACCGAGCTTTGTGGAGTTGAATCTTGCATAAGTTTGCCTTTGTGACGGTCAAAGTGCAATTTACCTCACTAAAGATCGAGATGTTCCATGAGAGAACTAAGCACATAGATATCAAGTATCATTTTGTGCGTGATGTGATTGAAGAAGGTAAGTCAAGGTATGCAAGATTAGTATTCATGATAATCCTGCCGATATGATGACAAAGCTTGTTCCTGTTATAAGTTTGAGCTGTGCTCAAGCTTAATTGGTTTAATTGGATAGTCCAAGAGACTATTGTTGGCACCAATGGTTTTCTATCTTTGTTATGTTCAGATGAAGGGTTGATTTATGATACAAGATGAATTTGTCTCAAGGTGGGAGTTTGTTGGAGTTGTTCCAAATTCACTCGTGGATATAGGCCGCCCATCGTGTCTCGCCCACAATGCTCAGGGGGTGCGGGGGTAAGCCCCGCAGATCGGTACTGATGCGGTATATACACCCTTGCTAGGGTTTTGTGGAAACTTGATTCTCTTGTAAGCCGCCATAGGCGCAGTTAACTAAAACTCTTGAGATTGTGAGATTGTTGCTTTGGTCAGTGCCCGTGGTTTTTCCCCTTCACATCGGAGGGGTTTTCCACGTTAAATCGTGTGTCTCCTCTGCTTGCTTGATTCTTTACTTCATATTCCTATACGTCGCTTTATAACAATAACTTGAAATGGAGGGTGTACGTTTTTGTATGTTATCTTGCGCCTTTGTCATCCCTAGGATAGTGACATTGGTACAATGCACGTGGGTCTTCGGCTAGAAAATTGTATGGTTTATCGGAAGAAAATTATACAAAACATATTTAGGCGTTCAATATGATGATTAGTTGAGGAGGGAGGGAGTGAAATGAGCATAGCTCTACTGATAGTTAGCTAGTCTCATTATGGTAGAATCAGGTGTACTCTAGTTTAGGTCTTCACTTAGTAAAGATACTCACATTATGGCTAGTTGTTTTAGTGATACTCCTAAGTGATATGTTTACATAGGTGAGGCACATGTTGGACCATGTGGGACAATGTATTGGAATTAAAAATATGAGAGAGAGAGAGAGAGAGAGAGAGAGGGACGCATGCATGGATAGTCATATGTCAAGTTGAGAAGTCAAGGGGAGACGACACGTTTGTTCCATTTGTTTGGCTCGTCCCAACGTGCACTATCATCGCCACTTGACCGAAGGCACACGAAAATGAAGGAGAGGAGGACGACATATTTGGAGCTGTTGTTTTGCCTTGTGGAACAATTAAATAAACAGTTTTGGTTATTAAAGAAAAACATTTTTGGCGGTCAATGTTTTCCATAAATTCTTTTCAAAGGAGTGTAGCTACACAACATCTCACTCAAATGCTATAATGATTCACGATTTAAATAGTCATAGCAACCAATGGCAATAGGGGCTATATATACTAAGTTATTAGTATAATTGACGCCAAAAATAATTCATGTTTTGTATTGATCTAATTCATTGCTCATCATAGATTCATAGCATACACATCCTGTCTTGCATAGTGTATTAGATTCTAAAAAAATAACATCGCTTTAGGTTTGTAACACTAATACTTAGAGCAACTCCAAGATACTCTTTTATATCCTTCCAAATTTATAGGCATAGAGTTCTTTTACAAAATGCCCTTTAACACCGGGCAGGGAGGAAGTATAGCGTCCCGGCACCGTATTTGTAATATCTTTGCCGACCATAGCAGCTTTGCCGGTCATTAACTCCGCTCATCCGGCTTTGTTTGTGGAGGAGGAGGAGACCACAAAACAGGAGGAACCCAATCAAGTATGTAGTGCCGAATTATTCCTCTCGCCCATGCCATATATAGGTTGCGACTTCAAGTAATTAACATGATGAAAGTAAAGGCAATCGGCTTTGCTCACGCTTGGATATTTGAATGATCCCACTCATTCCAACTTTGAAATGTAAGGCATGGAGAGCATAGAATCGATGATCATTGACATCTCCACCCCGCGAAAGCTGCACACCGGGATTTCGACGACAATAACAAGCTCGGGAAGGCGGGTTTGGTGCGCGATGTACAAAGTATAAACTTGCCTATATATATCGAGCTTGATTGAGCTAAGCCATATATATATTCCATTGAAGTTGTCATTGCCAACAACTAAGCTCAGATTATTATTGGTTTGATCATGAGGGTACTCTCCCTAGGACGGTAATGAAATAGCAAAGTGAAGAGGGCTATCAAGGCGATCAAAGACAAGGGATCGGAGAGTCAAGAATTAGCTCGCCTCGCTTGCCAAGCTTCAAAGACAAGAATCTCGTCGACCTAGTCGGTGTTATCTAATCTACTACCACCTTGTGTGAACACAAAAAGGAAGACGACGCCGACTTTGTCCCTCGCTGTGATCTTATCAGAGTCACCAGAGTGCAGACGCCACAGACGGCTCACCTCAAAGATCTTTGAGGCACATGCAAGGGCGACGCAGAAGTCAACCTCAGTATGCTTATCTAGTTATTTATTACACATGTGCGTTGTACTTTAGTTAGATAGATAGAGTTGTATAAATAGGGCACCAAGGCAACTCGAAGAAAGAGAGCTCGAGATTTGCCATCACACGACATGGCCTCGCCAACGTTGTTGTCTTGTATTGTGCATGCTTCCTCTGTTCTCCCTTCTTCTTCTAGCTCGATCCGTAGTGTGTGGATACGGACAAAGCCGGTACGGTGGTCGGCACGGCTAGTGATCTGGAGGCTAGTGGTCTCATGGCCCGTGGGTCTCAGATTAGTGGTCCAGGGACTAGTGGTCTGGGGACTAGTGGTCTAGAGGCCGGGTTGTGAGGCTAGTGGTCCGCAGAGGCTATCGATTCATCGCTGTCGCCACCGGTGATCCCGTAGGTCAACAAGTGGTATCGGAGCCATTGCAAGCACTGCCGCCATTCTAACCGATGGCGATGACGCGGTTTGAGTTGGGCGACGATAGCCTTCATCACTATAGCTGCCAAACCACTCACGGAGGTAGTTGTCCGCACGGCGCGGGAGGTCGGGCCGCACTACTACTTGGCCAACGCCGACTCGCACTAACTATAGAGAGTGGTCGGTGACCATGAAGGTCAAGCTCGAGCCCGACGGCTCGGAATGCCGCTGACAAGGGCACCGACGTGGAAGAAGACGACATGTCGGCCGTTGGAGGCTATCCTCGCCGCTTCATCGGGCGGAGTACTGAGGAACCGCTGGGGACGAAAAGCTCACTTAGGAGGTGTGGGAGGCCATTGCGGCGATGCGCGCCGGTTCGACCACGTAAAGAAGGCGACGCCCAGCTTTCAAGCGGAGTACGCAAACCTCAAGTTCAAGGATGGTGAAATAGTGGAGGACTTTTCCCTCCGCCTGCAGACGCTCATCAGCAAGCTGAAGAGCCACGGCGTCACCATCGATGAAGAGGAGGCGGTCTCCAAATTCCTCCACTCCGTGCCGGTAAAGTACATCCAGATCGCTCTCTCCATAGAGACGATGCTGGACTTGTCCACCCTCACCATCGAGGATGTGGCAGGCCATCTACGGGCGGTGGACGAGCGCCTGGAGCAGGCGACAGCAACGAAGGATAGCGGGAAACTCCTGCTGACGTAAGAGGAGTGGGCTGCTCGGTGAAACTCCGGAAGGCAGCCTCCTCCAGTCGCGGTGGCAACGGCAAACATCACGGCATGGCTTCTTCGGAGAAGAAGCAAATCGACTCCAACGCCTGTCGGTGTTGCGGGAAGATGGGCCATTGGGCACGGGAGTGCCCAAATCGCAAGAAGAAAAAGAAGGCTTGGGCTCACCTAGCGAAAGCCGATGATGAGGATGAGGCCACTATCCTTATGGCGACGTTCTGTGCACTGCACGACGTCGAGGCCATGGAGAGGGAAGAGGCGACAATGGTGGAAGGATCTAGCAAGGCCCTGAAGACCGTCAACCGCGACGAACCACGCGCCCAAGTCCATCTCAGGCGTGTGGGCGCCGACCAGGAGCAACGGTGGTATCTGGACTCTAGTGCCAGTAACCACATGACGGGCTCCAAGGACTCCTTCTCCGAGCTCGACGGTGATGTTACCGGTACGGTGAAGTTTGGTGACGGCTCAAGGGTGGCCATCCAAGGGCGCGGCACCATCATCTTCAGATGCCAGAACAGGGAGCACCACGCGCTAACGGATGTATACTACATCCCGCAGCTGCGTTCCAGCATCATTAGCATTGGTCAGCTGGATGAGCGCGGTAGCGAGGTTCTGATCAAGGACGGCGTTCTGAGGATCAGAGACCGGGAGCAGCCGACTTCTAACCAAGGTGAAGAGGTCCTCGAACCGGTTGTACCGCCGACCTAAAGGTAGAGCAGCCGCCTCGCCAAGCGGCAAGGCACTCCGAAGAGCCATGGATATGGCATGCCCGGCCGGACATCTCAGCCGACGCGCGCTTGGTCGGCCGGGGAAGATGGTCCGAGGGCTACCCCACATCAAGCACGGAGGCGAAGCCGTGTGACATTTGCTGGTCGGGAAGCGAGAGGAGGCTACCTTTCCCAAAGGCGCCAAGTATCGCGCGAAGGAAGCTCGAGAGCTAGTTCACGGTGACCTCACGGGCCGATCACGCTCGCTACATGCGGTGGTCGGCGGTACTTCCTCCCGCCAGGATGATTGCGCCGCTACATGTGCTCGCAACTCCCCGACGAGCAAGGACGAAGCGGCGGTGGCGATCAAGAAGTTCAAGATGCGCGCGGAGGCCGAGAGCGACAAGAAGCTCCATGTAATCGAGGACTGATCGGGGTGGCGAATTCACTTCGATGGAGTTTGCTACGTCATCGCGTGGATCAAGGTGTGGGGGCAACATCACACCATACGTATTCGCCACAAACAGAATGGCGTGGTGGAGCGACGGAACCAGACAGGTGGTCGGCATGGCCCGATCCATGATGAAGGCCAAAGGGATGCTGGCAAAGTTCTAGGGAGAGGCGGTGACCACGGCGGTGTTCATCCTCAACCGCGCTCCAACCAAAGCCCTAACGGGCAAGACGCCGTTCAAAGCTTGGTACGGGCGCAAGCGGAACGTGTCATTCCTCCGGACATTCGGCTTGCATCGGCCACGCCAGAAAACGGCCGAACCTCACCAAGCCGGAGGATGTGAGCACACCCATGGTGTTCCCTGGCTACGCAGAGGGTACCAAGGTGTACCGGCTCTATGACCCTCACAGAGACAAGGTGGTATCTCTCGCGATATTGTGTTCAACGAGGAGGCGCCTTTGGGACCGGAACAGTCCGAGCATAGGGAAGCGGGAGGCTTCACCAACACCTTCGTCGTCGAGCACTTGGTCATCCACGGTGGTGGAGATGCTACTGAACAGTGCCACGCACCGGGAGGAGCGCCGAGCACTCCGGCGGTAGAGTCGAAAGCACTTCTGGGCGAAGGCCGAAACACCGAGAGCAATGCCGAGCACTCCGGAAGGAATGTTGTGCACTTCTGGAGGGATGCCGAGCACGCCAGGAGTGGAGCCAGGAGGTTCTGCAGTGGTGGCGACCACTTCAGGATGGGTGCCGAGCACTCCCGTAGCGGAGCCAAGACGTCTTACTGTGGTACCGACCACTCCAAGACTGAGGCTGGGCACTCCTATAGTGTGGTCAAACACTACATGAGTTATGACGAGCAGTCTAGAAGAAGTGCCGAGCACTTCGGATGCTATGCAGGGCACTCCGGCGGAAGAAGGAACTCCATCACCCCCGGCCGAGTTCGTCTCACCTCCAAGTGATACCACTAGTTCGTGGATGCATACCACGAAGGGGAGGAGTTGAGGTTTCGCAGGCTGGACGATATCGTCGGTGGCACAGGTCCCTTAGGACTGGCGGCCAGGCTGCTCAACGACACAGAGCTGCTACTCGTTGGTGCGGAGGAACCACCCACATTCGCGTTAGCCGAGCCGATGAAAACTAGCGACGGGCAATGCTGGAGGAGATGAAGGCGATCGAGGAAAACGAGACTTGGCAGCTCGTCGATCCACCCCCAGGATGCCGTCCGATCAGCCTGAAGTGGGTGTACAAAGTCAAAAGGGACGAGCTCGGCGCCATCGTCAAGCACAAGGTGCGCCTCGTCACCCGAGGCTTTGTCCAGCACGAGGGCATCGACTTCAAGGAGATCTTTGCGCCAGTAGCGCGCATGGAGTCGGTCCGTTTGCTACTTGCTTTTGGCGGCAGCAAAGGAATGGCGCGTCCATCACTTGGACGTTAAATTGGCCTTCCTCAACGGCGAGCTGGCGGAAACAGATCTTTGTTAGGCAACCTCCGTGGTTCGTTGTCAAGGAGAGGAGCATGGTGCTCCGATCACAAGCAAAGCGCTCTGAACTGCGGTAAGTCCTCGAGCATGGAACGCCAAGCTTGACGCCACGCTGGCGAAGCTTGGGTTTCAGAGGTGCGCAACCGAGCACGCGCTCTACACGCGACGACGGGGGAAGGAAGAGCTCGTGGTCGGCGTGTATGTGGATGACTTAATCGTCACCGGCGCACGCATGGAGGACCTCAACAGCTTCAAGCGCGAGATGGCAGCTCGTTTTGAATGAGCGGTCTCGGCGCGACTCTCTACTACCTCGGCATCGAGGTGAGGCAAGGGAAGGAGGAACTCACGCTCGGGCAGAGCGCGTACGCCTCCAAACTGTTGGAGAGGAGCGGCATGATGGAGTGCAAGCCATGCGTGACTCCGATGGAGGAAGCGGTGAAGGCGACGAAGGACAAAGACCGTGGCGAAAGTGGATGCAACACTCTCTCGGAGCATCATCGGTGGTCACGCTACCTAGTCCACACAAGGTCGGACATTGCGTTTGCCGTGGGCTACGCCGGCCGCTTCATGGAGGATCCCGTGAGAGGATCATCGGCTACGGTGAAACGGCTACTACGCTTACGCCAAGGGGACGGTAAATCATGGAATCATCTTCCCAAAGACCGGAGGAAGTAGGCTGCGGCTCATGGTGTTCAGCGATGCAGACATGGCGGGGGACATCGACGGACGACGGAGCACCTCGCATACTCGTCTTCCTCGGGTTAGCCCCAATTTCATGGTCGTCGCCGCCAAAATGTAAGGTGGTAGCGCTATCTATGTGCGAGGTAAAGTACGAGGCGGCGCCCACAATGGCGTGCCAAGTTGTGTGGAGTACGCCGGGCGAAGCGAACCAACCGGCGTGGAAGCTCACCCACCAAAGATCGATGGTGGACAACCAGCCCGCCATCGCCCTCGCGAAGAATCCAATTCGCACGACCGAGTAAACACATCGACGTGAAGTTCCACTTCCTCGTGGATCGTGTTGATGGAGGGCAGATCGTCATCGAAGTTTGTCGAAACTGGTCGGCAACTCGCGGACGCCCCTCACCAAGCCGCTTCGGACAACTTCGACTCACGGAGTGAAGAAGATGATCGACATGGAGGGGTGCAAGGGTTAGCGGTAGGATTAGGGAAAATTGTTAGCTAATCTATCGCCACCTTGTGTGAACACAGCAGAGGAAGGCGGCGCCGACTTTTGTCCCCTATTGTGATATCAGAGACGCTGCAGGTGCAGAGCGCCGCACGGCTCACCTCGACAAAGATCAGAGACACATGCAAAGGTCGGCGCAGAGGCAGTCCCCAGATGCTTATCTAGTTATCATTACAGCATATCGTTGTACTTTAGTTAGATAGATAGAGTTGTATAAATAGGGCACCAAGGCAACTCAAGAAAAGAGAGTTCAGATTTGTCATCACACAGACAGGGCCTCGGCCAACGTTGTTGTCTTGTATTGTACGTGCTTGCTCTGTTCTCCCTTCTTCTTCTAGCTCGATCCGTAGTGTGTGGGTACGGACAAAGCCTGTACGGTGGTCGGCACGGCTATTGGTCTGGAGGCTAGTGGTCTGGAAGCCAGGGGTCTGAGACTAGTGGTCTGGGGACTAGTGGTCTGGAGGCCAGGGGTGTAAGGCTAGTGATCTGGAGGCTATCTGATTCACTCTCGTCAGCCGGTGATCTCGTAGGTCAACAGTCGGCGTCTGCCTGGAGCAGCAGGAGAGGTTGCTCGTCTACGAGTTTGTTCCCAACCGCAGCCTTGATCAGATACTCTTCGGTACTGCCTGCCTAGAGTAATTCAATCGAATTCAATTATCTTCATCCTCCGTATCTTCGATCTCCCTCTGTAAAATCTGATATTAAAACTTGATGATTCGCTCCTGCTTTTAATTTCCTTACTTTGGGCAGACACTGAGAAGCGTGAACAGCTGGACTGGGCAATGAGGTGCAACATCATACACGGGATAGCTCGGGGCCTGCAGTATCTGCACGAAGACTCTCAGCTCAAACTAGTCCACCGTGATCTGAAAGCGAGCAACATCTTGCTGGACATGAACATGAACCCCAAGATTTCGGACTTCGGCCTTGCGAGGCTTTTCAGACGAGACCAGACGCAGGGTGTCACCAATCATGTCGTTGGTACCTAGTGAGTGTCGTCTCCGCCACCTAGAAGCTCCTCGAATTAATAGGCAGGTGACCAGATCCAGGGACGACGATCTTGACTAGATTTTGGATGTCTATTCCCATCCATTCCAGCGGTTACATGGCGCCGGAGTACGTGATGCGCGGGAACTACTCCGTCAAGTCAGACGTGTTCAGCTTCGGCGTCATGGTCCTTGAGATCGTGACGGGAAAGAAGCACAACGTCTGCCGGGACGACGCCTGGCGATCGCCTGAAGACGATCTCTTGAGCCTCGTGAGTGCTTCCTTCCTGCTCAAGTGTTCATAACATAACCCTTTCGTGTTCTTTCTTGCTGAGATGTCTTTACCCTTGACTAAACCATGCATCCTCGATCGATGCACACATGCAAGCATGGTGCAGGTATGGGACCGCTGGACGGCCGGGGTGGTGCCCGAGGCCATCGTAGACCCGTGCCTGGGAAGCTGCTTCTCCCGGAGCGACGTGCTAAGGTGCATCCACATTGGTCTGCTATGCGTCCAGGAAGACCCGGAAGACCGGCCGGTGATGTCGTCCGTCGTCACGATGCTCGGTAGCGACACGGTCTCCCTTTGGAACCCGTCCAACCCGGCGTTCTACGCCAGGAACAGGGCGTCGGCCACCTCCAGCTAGCAGCACATCGTCCGGCGAGTACACCGCGTGAGAGCAATAATGCAATCATACATATAGAAGCCCTCGACGGCTTCAGCTAGCTGTTATATGTCACGTTTATATATATTTAAATCAAAGACAAGGAAGGTCAAACTATGCAGCCGGCATCTCAGTTTCGTTCAGGACAGAACTTTTTGAGCTATAGTATAGGAAGAGAAGAGCTAAACTTTGTATGCGTCCCAATCTACTATACCACTTAAAATATTCCTATGGCTATCGTCTGTCACTCCGCCCCAGCCCTATATACGGTAAAAAATATATACGGCAAAAAAAACCACAGTCCCGTTTCCCAAAAAAAAAATCCTATACGACAAAAAAAACTTCCTGAAAAAAACATATACCAAAAAAAAACTGTTTCCGAATAAACTCTTCCACGAAAATCATATCTGGCAAAAAAAATTTCAAAACAAACTCTTCCTCAACGAAAATCATATAAAGAACTAATTACATGCTGATAAAACAGATCGGGCACATATTCAAACAGAGAAATTCAGCAAGGGCTTTACTTACCACAATAAAAACATCACGCATGGTCCAGTACATTAATCCTGCACGCTCCCGCCTCGCCCCGCCCGTCGAGGCCCACCTTCCAAAAAAAAACACGCCCGCACGCGCGCCTTAGCTACAGCCTCGTTGGTGGCGGCGGACACCGCGACCTGCTGCCCTATCGCCACGCTGTAGTCCCGGCAGACGCGGGACACGCACGCACACGCCATGGACGCGGGCGACGTGATGCTACAGTATGTGCTGCTAGCGGTGGCGCGCAGCAGCCGCCGCCTTACGACGTGCTTTCGTCGTATGCTCCGCTTTCGCCCGTCGCGCCCTAGCTCCAGCCTATGCCGCCGGGCGGTGGGCACCGCCAACGCCGCCCCTACTTCGCCCTTGGCGCGCGCGTGCTGACGTGTCACGCCTCGCGCCCCTCTTGCCTCGTCGCGCGTCGCGGCCGTCGCGTCAGAACCCGCCGCCCTCAAATGCGAGAGCAGGAAACAAAGGAACGACATGCCATGGCCCGTGGGCCGAACGGATAGACCTTTCTGCCCACGTAATGCAGACGACTCCGTTGCGTGGTGATTCACCGATGCTCACACGTAACAAACTTAGCCCGTTAGTCTACCACATCCACATAGAAGAAGGAAAACCAGATGAATTTAGAAACAGTTTAGGGTTCCAATGCAAAAACTGTTTATTAGATTTTATTAAATTTTAAAATGTATAATAATAAAACACAGAAATGATAATTAAAATGAAACGAATTTTGTCAGGTTTCTATAAACCAGATCTACACAATATATGTCATAAAGATCATGAAATATGCTTTATGTAATCAAATTTGTATTTTCTTTATATGTTCATCTAAACCACAAGCCATATGCATCGTCATAGACATGGATGAAAAATTGTTAGTATGTTTGTGTAAACCATAAAACACGTGTATAATTGTACAAATGGATACAAATTTGTTGCCTCGCAACAGCACGCACGGCATATATCCAGTGAGAAACATAGTTCCCTTATCTCTCTTATCAAAAGAGAATATATGAATAAAGAATAACTTACATATAGGAATACATGATGAAACAACGTTTCTTTTGAGACAAAATAAAGAAGAATTATTAGGTTTCATCCAACCCTATCTCTTCTTCGATTGATTGACAAAGATTGGGTTTGAGGGTTTTTGCTAGATATGTCATGGCAATACAAAATTTCCTAATCACTCTACAGAGCTTCGGTGCTTTAATGGGAGATGCCTAGCCAAGCTCTAAGGGTAACAAATTCGGTGTCTTAATTAACAAAGTAACAAGTGCTCAATGATCGAGATCTTGCTCACAACATTTTTCATTCACCATAGAGCATAATTTCTCAAATAATCACTCAAGAAAACAATGGGAATAGTTGGGGGGAGAAGGATATATATATAGTGAGCACAACCTTTTCCAATTTTCCAATGAGTAAGCATTTCCATACTTTTTTGAAAGCCTGCGGGACCTCTAGTAAGAGAAACTTTATAATTGAGAATTTAGTAAGAAACTATAGTGATTAGTGAGCACATTACAAATCATGGTGAATTCCATGTTTATTTTGCAACTAATATACAACAAGCAAAAGGTGTGCATTAGGCCTCAGCCTACACTACCTGGCAGAAGGGTGTGAAATAGTACCTGAAGTGTAAGAGTAACCAGAGCTTGCATCTAAGAAAAAAGTTGGCCTTGCAGCAGCAGGCAGAGAACTAGTATCAACATCATTGAGCATCACCATGACATCCGACATCGTAGGTCGATCCATGGGATTCTGTTGAAGGCACCACAGGCCAATGTTAACGCATTTTAGCACCTCAGTCTCCGAGTAGTTTCTCCCTAGAGAATCATCTATAATCTCTATAAGCGTTCCCTCCGTCCAGTGCTTCCATACCTAGCATTGATTTCATGTGTTCGCAATCAGCAACAATATAATCTAGAATTTTTCAAGTAGTCTTACAGGCAGGATAGTGTGTTTATGGGCAAACACTCACAATGCTTATAATATCCTCATTTTGCTCGTCGAAGTAATGCCCAGCGTTTTTCTGTCCTGTTACAATCTCTATAACAAGGATGCCGAAACTAAATACATCTGATTTTGTGGAGTATTGTCCATGCATCACGTACTCGGGAGACATGTAGCCACTGCAACAAGAAGAATTAGCAACATGGTCAATTAGATTGCATTATGTATTTAAATCAAACATTGAACGATTAACTACTAGATGATAATGATTGATTACAATGTCCCGACGATGTTGTTTGTGACGTCTCGAGTCTGATCTTGCCCAAAGAGCCTGGCTAGGCCAAAGTCACCAATCTTAGGGTTCATGTGTGAATCCAACAAAATGTTGCTCGCTTTCAAGTCACGGTGGACTATCTTCTTTTGAGAGTCTTCATGAAGATATTGCAATCCACGTGCAACTCCTTCTATTATGTTGAATCGATTCCTCCAATCTAGTCGTCTTTTCTCCTCGTGATCTAAATGGCAACCAAAATTTAAGATTACTACAAGTACAAAAATGTTGTGTATATTCTTTGGGAAGATTATTTCTAGTACCAAAAAGAATATTGTCGAGGCTTTTGTTGGGCATGTACTCATAGACGAGCAACCTCTCTCCCTCTTCTAAGCAGAAACCCTCCAAACGAACAAGGTTCTTGTGATGAAGTTTGGCCACCAAAACTAGCTCATTTTTTAGTTCTTCTAGTCCTTGGTCTGAACCCTTTGACAGCCTCTTCACAGCCACTTCCCGTCCGGAAAGATGTCCCTACGTAGATTTTATTATCGCCATGAGTTAATTAAATGAACATAATATAAAATGCTAAAATGTTCCAAAAGTTTTAAGTATTATAAGTCATAATACTTGATATATTTTTTTTAGAAAAACATGAGTACAAAGCCCATGATTTATATATTTGTTCGTTTCATATTTTGACAATCTGGTATGAACCAACTATCTCATGTACATTGTACAGCAATCACACGGACTCTTTTACATAAATCTTGCTACAAACTTGTAAAGGAACTATTAATGAAGAGGGTGTCATCATACCTTGTAAACTGCACCGAATCCCCCCTTCACCTAGTTTATTGCTTTCATCAAAGTTATTTGTTGCTACTTGTAGCGATGACAGCGATAACAATATTGACTTGATGCTTTCGAAGTCCTCAGTCATATAAGCTAGTAAATTTGCACCGATTTAGTTTTGAATGCTTAAAGACCAAAAGGTAATATACTTGATACCAAACTATACAAAGGACTTACTTCGGCGGGGAATATTTGTTCCTTGAGATGTTCTCTTCTTACAAACAATCCATATGCAGAGGACTACGGCAGCTATTACAGCAACAGATACTATTGGCAATATAATTCTGAGAAGTTTGCCAACTGAATTTTTTTTACCTGTGATTTTGCCAAAAAAGAAAATTTCAATTTAGGTTTGTCTAGCAATTGATGTGTCAACTTCCTTTTGTCATGCTCACCATTGCGATTGATGTTGTTCAATCTTACTATTACTAATTTTATGCTCCAACAGAGCCTCCACGTTAGTGTCATGGGAAAAAGATACATTCTAGAGATCTCACAATAATTGAAAGCATCTAACGTTTAATTTGTACACTAATCATCATGGCAAACAATAGAGCCATTGGACCTATCCTGTTGTATTAAAAAATTACACATCTCTATCGTCACTATAAAAATACATAAAGTAACATCTAAATTGCCCATATCTAACATCCTAAATTTATATCTAAATTACCCACTTATGCCATTACGAAAGATATCAGAGGTAGTTTATAAAAATATCCAGGATTATTTTGAATTATTTTTCATAATAGAAGAGGTAGGTAATTTTGGTGCAAATTTAAGAGGTTTATTTTGAATTATCTTTCATAATGGTAAGGTGGATAATTAGGAGTTATTATTTATTTATGTAAAATATTGGTGAGAATTAAGTAATCGAGTTAATCTAGAGGAATAAGCAATTAAGCACTCACCTGCGGTGGTGCCAGGTACAACATCCGTCGAAGGCGCCGGCGCTGGAGCGGCCCCCTCGCCATTCATCTGCAGCTTCACCATCGGGACGCCGGTGTAGAAGTTCCCCGTTTCAAACCTCAGGTTGCATCGCGAACCGTCGAGCCTGGCGCCGGTCTCGTTGCGGTCGAACACTTCCCACCACTGCGCCAGCAAATCGTCCAGGCAGCTCCGGCACTGCGCCGGCGATATGTCCCCCGCGCACTGCGCCATGGACCAGATGCCCGTCCGGAGCTGCAGCTGCGGGTCGAGCCCCACCATCTGCCCCGTGGCGAAGTACTTCCTCGGGGACGACGACGGGGCCGAGCTGTCCACCGCATACCGCACGGTGGCGTTGAGCAGCCTGGTGACAGCGCCGTCGTAGGCCGCGACGTCGACGCCTGCGGGGACGCTTTCGCCGCTGATGAGGCCCACCATGCCGGTGTTGTTGATGGAGGCGAGGAAGTCCGTCGGGGCGAGGCGGACGTAGCACTGGTTGTAGACGAGCGCCGCGTCCCGCGTGTGGTTGCAGATCCGGTACACGTCCTGGCCGGCGTTGGTGCCGCAGTCGAAGCAGTCGGTGGGGCTGAGATCGCCGCGGCAGAGTATGAGCCCGTAGACGGTGTCCGGTCCTGCGCCGGCGGAGCCCGTCGCGAAGAGGGCGGGCGTGTTGGACGCGTTCGTCTGGAGGTTGTGGATGAGCTGCTTGATGTTGTTGGCGTAGGCGCTGCCGGCCGAGTAGTTGCCCGTGGTGTCGTCGCACGTCGGCCACGGGCCAACCCACGGCTGCGCGGCGGCGGAGGGAGAAGCGTGAGCGTGACGGCCGACGCCAGCAGCGCTGCTGCTAGCAGGGCGGGGGGTGCGAAGGGCGCGGCCGTGCATAGCGCACGCGAAGGAGGGAGAACCGGTGAGCTGGATCGTTGGATGCAGAGAAACTTGGCACGGAGAGGATCTCAGAGGTGATAAATGCACCATCAGGGATGCATGCGTGGCAGTGGCATCGGTAGCCGGTACTAGTATATATGATAGCAGGCAGCTGGGTGGGTCTCCCTCCATATAACAGCGACTTGCTGGCTACTCTTGCCGATGCGTTCTCTTTGGAAGTTGGAGGACGACGATGAAATGGAAGCGAATTCCAAAAGGCAAAAGCTGACGGAAAGAGGAGCTGCAAGTTGCTTGCCCAGTTTCGTAGAAACCTGACCAGAACAGCTGCATCTGCATGCACGTGTTTCAACTTGGTAGTACTGATATTTTGGTCCAGTCTCTAGTGACCAGAAGAGCTGCACTTGAAGCTGATATCACGGACATTAAAAAAGGGGTATAGCTTGCCGGAAGAGAAGACAGCGGCGCGGCTGGTGAGTGGTGGTTTCTTCTGGCATGTTCGCTTCAGCTAGCTAACTTATTAACTAATTTATAGTATTTTTCTCTCACAACAAAACAAACTTCAACCGACTTATCGATCGACTTTAATATCAGCCGAACGAGCTGAGGTCGCACAAAACAACGAGAGGTCAAGTCGTTGCAACTGCTTGTCTGTATACACGTACTAATTCTTGTAAATAATGTCGTTGCGGACGGACTTTGCAGTAGAGTACTATGTTCAGAGTTGAAGGTCCACACCCACACACCGTACCTCAAGACTCAAGTCCGCGCCATCTTCGAATCGTCACCTTGAACACGAGCCCCTTGGGTTGGGCGGGGCAGCGGACGATCAACACGGCGCGCAGCGACGTCAATGGGGATTGTGGACCGGATCAAGGCGCGCATGCATTCCCGCGAGGCGACGCAACCTGAGCACCTGCGAACACGATACGTACTTGACACCAGACACAAGCAGGCTGCAGCACACCGCACACTGCACACTGCACTGCCTTGTGTTTGCAATTGGATGCTACTCACAGGCTACAGCGTTTCTTCCCTTTGGCAGCGGAATCGCGTCTCTAATCCCCATGGGCGGCCAAATCTTTTTAGTTTTTCCTTTTGGATGGAAAGTCCCCCAGAACCGAACGGAACACAACTTGTGAGAAGACGTGAGAGGGAATAATCTGTGATCACATATTTGCAAGCACAGTTAAAATTTCCCCCTTTGGATGATGCCATACTGCCTTCTACTTTGCTTCAATAGAGGAAGATAGCCATCAAATTGAAAAGGTTGGGTGGCTGAGAAAGATCTGTGTGAGATTGGTGTTAGAATGGCCAAACTTTTTTGTAACCACAATTACAATTGGTAACTACAGATCACACTTTGTGATGAATTGAACTAGTTGATCTGAACTACTATACATCAAGAAGTAAACAAGTAACAATGTGCTACGATCCACAAACGCATGTGCTATCTGGCAGACAGATGCGTAATAGTACATGAATTATAGGAGTAACCTGTGCTTCTATCCAAGAAAAATGTGGGTCTCGCAGCAGGTGGTAGAGAACTAGTATCATCATCACCACTGAGCATCACCATGACATCAGACATCGTAGGTCGGTCCATGGGACTCTGCTGAAGGCACAACAAACCAATGTTAACGCATTTTAGCACCTCGGTCTCTGAGTAATTTCTCCCCAGAGAATCATCTATCATCTCTGCAATTGTTCCCTCGGTCCAGTGCCTCCATACCTAGCATCGGTTTCATCGGTTCACAATGAGAAACAATATAATCTAGCAACATACATGTACTATTACATGTACGATATATAGTGTGTGTTTTGTTGGAACTCACAAGGCTTATAATATCTTCATTTTGCTCATCATAGAAGTAATGCCCTGTGTTTCTCCGCCCTGTTACGATCTCTATAACAAGGATCCCGAAACTGAACACATCTGATTTTGTGGAAAACTGCCCACGCATCACGTACTCGGGAGACACATGTAGCCACCGCTGACGAGAAAGAATTAGCGACATGGTTAGTTAGAGAGAATTATGTGTCAAAAAAGGGAGACTTAAATAATAGCTACTAGATAATAAAGATTGATTACAATGTCCCAACAATGTGTTTTGTGACATCTCTAGTCTGATCTTGCCCAAAGAGCCTAGCTAGGCCAAAGTCTCCAATCTTAGGGTTCATGTCTGCATCCAACAAAACATTGCTCGCTTTCATGTCGCGATGGATTATCTTCTTTTGAGATTCCTCGTGGAGATATTGTAATCCTCTAGCAACTCCTTCTATTATATTGAACCGCTTCCTCCAATCTAGTTGTATTTTTCCTCGTGGTCTAACAAACAATCAAAATTTTGACGTTATAGCACAAGTAGAGATGCTAAAAATTATAAATTCTTTTGTAAAGATTATTTTAGTACCAAAAAGAATAGTATCGAGGCTTTTGTTGGGCATGTACTCATAGACAAGCAATCTTTCTCCTCTTCTAAGCAGAAACCTTCTAGGCGAAACGAGGTTCTTGTGGTGAAGTTTGGCAACCAGAACTAGTTCGTTTTTAGTTCTTCTAGCCCCTGACCCGAACCCTTTGACATCCTCTTCACAGCCACTTCCTGTCCGGAAAGATCTCCCTACAAAAAAATTATTATCTTCCATGAAGTTGATTAAACAATACAATATAAATGCTAAAAAATTCTAAAAGCTTCATGTATTACAATTCACAATAATTGAGTACGATTACTTTTTAATGAACTTGAGTTCTAAGTTGATGCTTTATAGTCATACTCTAACAATCCTTTGTATAAACCAATTGATGTATGTTGTCCAGTAATCATGCATATTCTTTTACATAAAAGCTTGCTACAAACTTGCACATGAGAAAGTATTGAAAGGGTGTCATCATACCTTATAAACTACACCGAATCCCCCTTCACCAAGTTTATTGCTTTCATCAAAGTTATTTGTTGCAACTTGTAGTGATGATAATGATAATAATGTTGACTTGATGCTTCCGAAGTCCTCAACCGTATGAGCTGGTAAATTTGTGTCATTTCAATTGTCAGTGCTAAATAATAAAAGTTATTATAGGGTCATACCAAGCAGTATATAGGACTTACTTCCATGGGGTAGCTTTATTCTTTGAGATCTTCTCTTTTTACAAACATAGAGGGCTATGGCAGTTACTACAACAACAAACACTATAGGCAATATGATTCCAAAAAGCTTGCCCTCTGAATTATTTTTACCTGTGATTTTCCCAAAAAGAAACTCAGTTCAATGGAGCTCGATATTGCATCCAAAAGTGTAAAGGAATCTAGACAGAACAATGGAGCTAATACTAGTTGTTTCCACAATAGTAATCAACATACTTTACATTCAATCCCTTATAAGATGAATACTAGGATTTTAAAAAAAATAGACAGGAAAATTATCAAGAGGAGAAAGTTTTGGCAAAGGCAAGAGCACTACAATTTTATCGGGACACTTAAGTGAGAACACCATAAAACTACTTCCTCAAGTCAATCTAGGTTTTAAGTCAAACTTTTTACCATAAGTATATAAATATCTTGAATTTATAGATTGACAAATGTCGATATTTACTTGTTGGCAAAACTGGCCAGCGGACACTAAAAGTGGAGGTCGTTTACTGGCGGACACCCAAAGTAGAGCCATTTGCTGAAAGACACTCTCGTTATTGACAATTATGCTACTAGACACTACGCCCCCTTATTTTATTTATTTCCACTGGTTGAGGAGAGAGAAAGGTGGGGAAATGACATTCTTGCCCCCTGTCTCTTTCTTCTTCCTCTCTCCCTTTCCTTTTTTTAATGTCAGTCTGCATATGGTATCCCTACGCGTACCTGGCCGCGAGATGCTCGTAGACCAGGGCCGACGACTGCGGGTACTGCTGGTAGTACCATGGGCTCGACGCGACTAAGTGGGGCAACGCTGCAACGGCGGCGGCAGGGGCCGGAGGCTTGTTGTCGCCCTCGTCCTTCTTGGCTTCGGCGACCTACACATTCTCTGCAGTCGAACTTCCCATGTGCAACAGATTGTGAGCTTGATTTGGAGTTGACGTCGGCGACGACGCCGACCCTCGCACCGCTTTTCTTTTCTCCTTCCACGGCATACAAGGTGTTAGCAGCCAGACGCCCATGGCCAAGAGGCTGCCCTGTCCCTACGACCCTGCCGACGAGCGATGGCGGCCATGTCACCATCGCTTGCTCTCCTCCATGGGCACTAGCGCCTCGACATACCTTTTATCGCACCCACCACCGCCGGTGGTCGGCCGTCCCCCACTGCTTTCAGCTCCGTGCCATGGCGCGAAGATCCCCACCAGGCTGGCCAAGATCTAGACGGACACACGGCATGGCGCGAAGCCACGCGAAAAAGCGGGCGAGGAGAGCGCCGCTCGGCTCCTAGGCAGCGCAGCAACCACCATCTCCGAAGAAGCCCCGCCGCCAAGGTGCGCCTTCACGCAGCAGCAGAACTGCCCCTGCCCCACCTTTCGCCCGGCCCGCCTCTGCCGCCACCACAGAAAAAAAAAAGAATGCGAGAGAGAGGATGAAGAAAGAGGTAGGGCAAGAATGACATTTCTCCACATTTTTCTCCTCAACCAAAGGAAAAATGAATAAAATAAGAGGCGCGGTGTCTAGCAAGATAATTGTCAATAACTAGAGTGTCTTTCAAAGAAATGGCTCCACTTTAAGTGTCCGCCAAAGAAATGACCTCCACTTTTAGTGTCCGCAATAATTTTGCCTTACTTGTTTCATTGTAAAATATAGTTATAATGACATATGCATGGCTCTTTGTTTCTAATATAATATACTTTTATATATGTTGTAAGTCAAAATTTCATATTACAGAGTATACGAAAAGCAAAGTACTTTCTCCAACAGAAGAGGAATTCAACAATCAAGTATACTAATACAAGTATGTAGTTTGAGTAGTTGTTTTTTCATATGATTATCCAAAATTGAAGGCAATTGTCCTCACTTCAACTTTAAAAAGTCTTTTTTTTCTTTTTCTGATGGAAATTTTGTTGCTTACTATTGGGGAATGACCACGAGCCACGGAGGCCATAGAGTCTAGAGACAGCGAAGACTAACAAGAGAACCAATTTTTCGGTGATGTGTAGGAAAGTTATAAGAAGGCCTCCGCACTGATGGCCACGTGAGGCGAAGGCTGGAGGTCACCCGGCGAAGGCAGGTGAAGGTCGCTCGGCGAAGGCGGACGGTGGTCGCTTGGTGAAGGCGGAGGCCGCGGTACCATGAGCAAGAGGCCACAGTGCCATGGGCGGAGGCGGAAGCTAGCTCCACCATAGCAGGAGGGTTCATGGCGCGGAGGCAACCTCGGGCCAGGAATGGGCTTCCCTTTGGGCCGGCAATTCAGGCCCATGGAGACAACGCGGTGTGAAGAAAGAAAGGTCCAATTTGCCCCGGGCCACCTGCACTAACAAGAGGATATTCAGGGAATGTACCGTAGTAGTTGTAGGACAAATATGTAAAAGGGAAAAGTAGTGAATAGTGCCCTATAAAAGGGGAGAGCTGAAACTTTTTGGGGGGTGGTTGGTGAGTGCATTTATGAAACCCTAATTGAGCCAGGACCCACCTACTTCTTTCTCTACCTTCGCTTGGGGCATCCGACCGGGTGGAGGCTCACTCCATACCACTTGCTGGAAAGCGCTACTTCCCAACATTAGTGCCCAACGCGCATTGGTCAAGCAAAACCCATGATGCCGAGAAAAAGAGCAGCCCGCACCAGAACACCTACGGAGCCTTCGACAAGGGGACGACTCAGGCGTAATACCCGCAACACTTACGCCAGTGCCCTAGAGGACCAGGTTGTGGAAGAACCCGTGGTCGAAGCTCAGCCTCCGGTAGCCGAAGATCAACAAGCCTCAGATCCCACCCTAGAGCAAGTACTCCATCAATTGCAAGCCCAGCTGCAGAGTACACAACAAGAAAGAGATAGGCTGGCAGCAACCTTCACCACAAATTAGAGCGTAGCACAGATCATTACAGGCAGCAGAGATTAGGCAATAGTTGGTCGTCCTGCAGACAAAAATTCAGAGTATGCAGCCAAGCCAGCCCAGACTAACATTTCCAACCAGCTCCAGTCAACAGATCAAAGCTAGCCTAACCCTTCGCCAGGTATGGCGGCCAGTCAACCTTCGACGCACCGTTCAACTCGCCGCCATCCTATAGAGCTATAGATTCAAAATCCCCACTCTCCGAGGGAATCCAAACCTTACCTTGGCCACCATCTTACAAGCACATTACCCTATCCAAATTCAACGAAAGATCAGACCCCTGCGAGTTCATCATGAGTATCGAAGCAGCCGTAGCATCCGCAGGAGGGAATGACACTGTCTTGGCCAAGTCATTTGTTATCGCAGCTGAAGGAGACGCATTGGCATGGTACTCAATGTTGAGGCCAAGCTCGGTATATTTATGGGAAGACCTCCGAGATAAGATCATCGCTAACTTCAAAGGGTTCACCATCGAATCTCTGACATCAATGGACTTATTTCAGTGCAGACAGAATCAAGGTGAAGCGCTAAGAGATTATTTTTAGAGGTTTATGCAGCTTAAAGCGAAGGCACCAAATGTCCCAGAGGATGTGGCAATTGAGGCCGCAGTCAAGGGCCTCCGCATCGGAGCCTTCGCGGCTCATCTAGCTCGAGAAAAGCCAAGCACTATACAGGAACTATATACAGAGTTTGAGAAGTATTGTAGGTCAGACAATGATCTCCGAAGAAGGCTAGAAGAACAAAATCAGAACAAGCAGAAAACAAGTGGCAGGAATGTTTAGAAGAGCAACATAAGCCAAGGCCAATTGCAGCCTCAGCAGACCTCTGGTCAACAAGTTTTTAACATAGAACAGCAAGGAAACAATCAGCGGCGGCAGCACATGACGGAGGCAAAACAAAACAAGCCATCACACAAGCAGTACGAAGGCAAGAAATACAATCAAAGGAAGATCTGGAACAAAACCCAAGAACCAAGACAGTGGAGGCAGTATTATTTCTTTCATGGAGAAAACAAAGGGCACATCACCAGAGATTGCCCAGACGCGAAGGAAACTCAAGAAAGGATAAACAGCAGAGAAAACACTCAGCCTCCATCACAACAACCCGCCAGGGAGGTCAACCACACCTTCGATGCGCCTTCACAGCAGCCATATTGCCCAATCTACCCAAGTCTTAACTCCAATCAAATTCACCCATCCACTTTAGCAGCCGCATACTATCCCAAGTTCCTACCTGCATGCCGACCAAGTACCCAACAGTAAGGACATGCAAGTAATCAGCGAGCAAAAGCCAACCTCACCTACATAAATTCAAGGCCTCCGCACATAACATACATAGAGACAAACCAACTAGCTCAGGTCCATAATAGACAACTAGAAGCACCTCCACCGCCACCTCCACCACAGCTAGCCGCCTCCAAAAATGAGCCCAACTTAGAAAATCAACTCAACCCACATACACCACTACCCACCATCGGCATGATATTGCCAATAGCCGAAGGCTCTTCAATGGAATTCTATACAAAGAAGAAAAAGAAGGATCACCTCAGGCTCATCAACAACATAGCAGTCTAAAGGCCCAATGCGCCACATGCAGATTGGTCGAAGCCACCAATCACCTTCTCGAGCAAGACCTCAGAATTAGAAAGTTACCCCCATACCGACGCTTATGGTAATCAGGGGCCAACATAGCGGGTTGGGAGATCAATAGGGTTCTCATAGACTCGAAGCTCAGTAGATATCATCTTCATTAATGCCTTCGACTAGATGAAACTAAGCAGACCCAAATGTGTAGCCTTCGGATTCACCACTAATCGGTTTCGGGGAAAGAAGATTGATGCACTAGGAATAATATCCTGCCAGCTTTCCTTCGGAGGCCGTGAAAATGCAAGAATGTAATATGTAACCTTTGACGTAGTGGACCTCTATTACCCGTATACAACGCCATCTTCGCAGAGAGTTTTATGAACAAGTTCAATAGCAGCCATCCATATGGGTTACTTGTGCATGAAGATGCCACTTTGCACGACACCATCACAATACATGGCAGTCAGAAAGAAGCAAGAAACATAGAAAGAGCTATCTACAAATCGCAGCGAAACATCAATTATGTTGATTCATCAAAGAAAACTCGAGCTAGAGCCTCCGAACATGCCAAGGGCAAAACAGATCTCAAAGATCAAGAAGAAACAAAGTCGGTCCCATTGGAACATGCAGTCTCAAACAGAAAAGGTCACCATCGGAGCTAACCTATCGAAGGCAGAAGAAACAGAACTCATAGAAACCTTAGCCAGAATAAAAAAGTCTTCGCCGGTCGACTCAACGTAAAAGGAGTCAATAGGGATATCATACAACACTCCCTTGACATCAACCCCAAAATGAAACCAAGAAAGCAGAAACAAAGGAAAATGTCCGAGGATAGAATATTGGCAAAAAGGTCAAAGTGCAAAGGTGTTAGATGCAAACATCATCAGAGAAGTCAAGTATTCAGAATGGTTAGTAAATGTAGTGCTGGTGCCAAAGAAGAATGGAAAGATGAGAATGCACATAGACTTTACAGATCTGAACAAGGCATGCAAGAAAGATCTATTTCCGCTACCAAGGATAGACACCTTCGTCGATAAGGCAGCAAGATGCAAGCGCTTCTCCCTACTGGATTGTTTCTCAGGATATCATCAAATTTGGCTCAACCTTCGCCAGAATGACGAAGGCAGTCCTTGGCCGACAATTACAGAAAAACATCATAGCTTATGTCGATGACATTGTAGTAATGAGCAAGAATGAGGAAGATCATATAGCAGATGTAAAGGAAACCTTCGCCAATCTCAGGGAAGCAGGCCTAAAGCTAAACCCAGACAAGTGTGTTTTCGGTGTCAGCCGAGGAAAGATGCTCGGGTACATCATAGGATCCGAAGGTATTCGGGCCAACCCAGAGAAGATGAAGGCTATAATCTCAATGGTGGAGCCATCAATCAAAAAGGAAGTGCAAAAACTCATTGGAAGAATATCAGCATTGAACAGATTTATCTCAAAATCAGCAGAACACAGCCTCCCATTCTTTAGAGCTCTGAGAGGCGGAGACAAGGTGGAATGGGAACCAAAGCAGTCGGAGGCCTTCCAGCGACTCAAAAATTACATGGCTAGCAAACTCTTGGTAACAGTGCCAGATCCGGAGGCCCCACTACTGTTATATGTGGTAGCCTGCGAACATGCAGTTAGCGGGGTACTCATTCAGGAGAAAAAAGAAGGGTCGAAGGTCATTCAACAGCCTATCTACTATACCTTAGAAGCCCTATTGGGAGCAAAGCTGAATTATACAGAAATCGAGAAAATTGCATATGTCGTGCTCATCTCATCAAGAAAGTTAAAACACTACTTCCAAGCACATGAGATCACAGTGCCGTCTTCGCAACCACTCGGAGATGTGTTCAACAACAAAGAAGCCTCCGGAAGAGTAGGGAAATGGGCAACAGAATTATCCCAATTCGAAATCAGCTATGTGCCAAGAACAACAGTCAAATCCCAAGCATTAGCAGACTTTATGGCAGATTGGACACATTCGGCACATCAAAACCCACAGCCTCAAACCCAAATCTGGACGCTCTACACAGACGGAGCATAGGGGCATTTGGGAGCTGGGGCCTCCGCCGTTTTGATAGCACCATCAGGCCTTCGTAGCAAGACTAGAATTCAAAACAACAAATAACATAGCAGAATATGAAGGTCTCGGCCTCAACAAGGCAAAGGCACTCGGTGTGAAGACCGTGCTAGCAAAAAAGAGACTTCCCAAGTCGTTTAAACACATCTTAGTACTTAACCAACAAAAGGAGCCTCCATATTAATTCTTAAGTCATAGAAAATACCACATTAATCGGATAAAATAAAATCAAAGTGTCTGTTAAACACGTTGATAAATTATCTACCATTGCCATTACACAACAAAAATCTCAAAATACCATTATAGCTATTCCACTATTATCCACCCATGCCATTAGTAAGAAAAACATGAAGCCAGTAAAAAGAGAGAGAAAAACATGTATGAAGCCAGCCACACACGTGTCTGCGTCATACTTAACGTATTTAAGATTGAAATTAAAATGGTATGATGTATGCTAAAAATACAAACATACTAGTTGATCTACCTAGTCACACCATCAAACGGATTGTGCCTAAACTATACAGGATGCTAAATTTAGTTGTCAAATGGAATAGAACAAGCGCTCACCTGCCGTGGAAGGCGCCGGCGCGGGAACGACCACTTCGCCGTTCATCTGGAGCTTCACCATCGGGCTGTTGGTGTAGGACTTGTCCCCAATGTCAGACCTGAGGTTGCACCGGGAGCCAGCGAACCTCGCGCTTGCCCCGTCGGGCTTGAACCCACTCCCGTTCCACCACAGTGCCATCAGGTCGTCCAGGCACCTCCGGCACTGCGCCGGCGCCAGGTCCCCCGCGCACTGCGCCAGGGACCAGATGTTGGGGACCCGCGGGTCGAGCCCCACGAGCTGCCCCGCCGCGAAGTACAGCCTCGGCGACGCCGACGACGGGGCCGAGCTGTTGTCCACGGCGTACTGCGCGGTGGCGTTGAGCAGCCGCCTGAGCGCCGCGTCGTAGGCCGTGACGTCGACGCCGCCGGGGATGGTGGCTTCGCCGACGACGCTCACCATGCCGGTGTTGCTGGGCGAGGCGAGGAAGTTCGTGGCGGCGACGCGGACGTAGCACTGGTTGTAGACGAGCGCGGCGTCCCTGGTGCGGTTGCAGAGCGGCTGCACGTCCTGCCACGCGCGGGTGCCGCAGTCGAAGCAGTCGTTGGTGCTGACGTCGCCGCGGCAGATCATGAGCCCGTAGACGACGGCGGCGGTGCCCGCGCCGACGGAGCCCGACGCGAAGTAGGCGGGCGAGGCGGACGCGTTCGTCTGGAGGCCCAGGATGAGCTGCTGGGTGTTGTTGGCGTAGGCGCTGCCGGCCACGTAGTTGCCGCTGGCGCCGTCGCAGCTCTTCCACGGCTGCGCGGCGGCCGACGACGCCAGCAGCACTGCTGCTAGCAGGGCAGTGACGCGAGCGACGCGGCCGTGCATGGCGCGCGCGAAGGGAGGAGCCAGAGCCAGATGCGCAGCGCGGGAGAGAGGATTGTGTGGTGTGAGCTGGACTGATGCAGAGGAACTTGGCTGTCTTGACAGTTTGGCATAGAGGAGCTCAATGCAAGAGGACGACGCACCAGCGCAACGCATTGCGGTGGTCAATGGCAGTGCCCAGTAGAATATGGATATGATTGTTGATTGCAGCTGGGTTGGTGTACGTCCATCGGTCCATGGCAACTTGATGTTGATGGTGACTTTGCCGACGTTTCTTTTCCCTTTGGAACACATTGAGCGGCGAATTCCAAAAGATGACGAGCCGGGAGGAGCTGCACCTGCACTCAAGTTGCTTGGCCATCAGTTTCGCAGAAACCAGAGCAGACCACGTGTTTCAGGTCGGTAATATTTTTTTTTATGGAACAGGAGCGGCAAAAGCCCCTACTGAAATTTCATTAAAAAAACAAAACAAGTAAAGAGTACGTTCTCAGGAAACAAAAAACGTACAAAAGTAAATAAAGAAAATTACACAAAGGCTTCTAGCCATTAGTCAATGTGAGGATGGTATTTTGACTTGGCCCTTAGGATAACCAAGGCAAATTCCTGCTTGAAAACAATCTTGCAACGATGCAGCGAGGGAGCAAGATTTCTGAAGATAGCATCATTGCGCATAGTCCAGATTGCCCAACACATTGTGATAATCACTTCCATGAAGAAAGGAACCCGAAGTTGTAATCTGAAGCTCTATAACAAACCTTCTAAATCGGATGAATTGGGAACCATCAAGTTCAGGCGGCACCAGCAGCTCACAGCAAAGAGGCAGTAAAAGAATAAATGAAGAAGATCTTCTTCATAATCCAAAGAGCAGGATACACAAGAATAATCCTCAAGATACATGTTCTTGCGCTTCAATAAGGCTCTAGTACTCAACCTGTCTTTTAGAAGAAGCAAAAAAAAAAAAAAAAAAAAAAAAAAAAAACTCTCTCTCTTGTTTTGGCATGAAGACTTCCATAGCCACTGATAACCTTGGTGTACCTGACGGTGACCAATTAGATGTTTATAAGCTCTGATGGATGTGAAAGTAGAGGAACCCTAAATGTAGGTCCAAATATCCTCAGGTTGTAGTTGTAGCTCTGAAGCATCAAGGAAAGTTTCAAGAATTGGGCATGGGCATCTTGATAAGGGTAAGTGAAATAAATCTTGAAAGTGCTGGGCTTGGATGGCTGACTGAAAGGTGATGTTGCTATTCTTGCAGAAGGAAAAGAGCTCTGGAAAAGTCTGAGACCAAATATTACCCTCCCAAAGGTCGTGCCAGAGTAAGCAGGTTGCACCATTCTGCAATGAAACCACAGATATACCTTTGAATTGTTGGAGCAGCTTAAGAACATTACGGCACCAGAAGGAACCTCTCTGTGGACCCTGAAGAGCAGGCAGTCTGTTGGCAGCATAGTATTTCCTCCAAACAAGCTGAACCCAGGGAATATCCATGTGACTATAAAATTTGTGCAGATGTTTGAGGAGGAGGCTTTCATTCTGAACTCTGAGATTGATGACATTCAACCCTCCTCCTGTCTTTGGCACACGTACCATTGGCCAGGCTGCTTTTGGGTGGTTTTCTATTATTAGCATCTGAACCTCTCCAAAGACAGTGCTTTTTAAACTTGTCAATTTGCTTAATAACTGTTTTGGGCAGAAGATATGTGCAAATAGTGTAAGTGGGGAGGGCCATTTGTCATTTGAAGCCTACCTGCATCTGACAAAATATTGAAAAAAGTTGCAAGCCTCCTTTCACACTTGGAAACCAAGGGCCAAAAGTCTGCCACCGAGGGTTTGGTGAGGTTAAGAGGAAGACCCAAATATGTAAAAGGGAGAGTACCCTTGGAGCAACCAAAATTAGCAGCCAACTCATCTAACCTGGTAGCTGATAGATTAACCGGGAGCATCAGTGATTTATCAAAATTCACCTTGAGACCAGAAGAGGCAGCAAAAGAAATGAGAAGAGATTTGAGATTGTTCAACTGAGCAGTGTCAGCTTGCACGAAGATGAGAGTGTCATTTTGGTTGTTCAAGGTGAACTCCCGAGTGGTCGGTAATATTTTGATCGATTCTCGAGTGTGATGGATTAAACTAAACAATTAGGCATGGCATGGCATCCACTGGGAGGTGGATGGATTAAACAACTAAACAAAGCCTGGACCGTCGACGTCACCGGACATGATGGCGCGGCAAAGCACAATGATAGCTTGCGGGAACAGAAGACAGCGGCGTGGCTGGTGGTTTTCTTCAGTCGTGGAGACGGCTGCGAGTTGTGCACAGAATAAAGTAGAGGGAGGTCAGGTCGCCCCCGAAGTCCGAGCTGCTAGTACACACACGCACTATCAGTGACGGATGCACGATGCGGGATAAGGGGGGGCTAAAACAATGAAGATGTTGATTTGCATGAAGATTTAATGGTGAAATCAAGCTTTTGTTACAGTAATTAGTGGTGAAATCAAGTCTTTATGGGGGCTCCAACCCTCCCTTTGGATCCGCCCCTGCGCACTATAGAAGAAAAGAACGTAGTACATGAAAATGCTGTACAGTACGTTCAATGTTCAATGGTGCACATCCACATGAGCACATACGTTCAATGTTCAAAGGTGCACATCCACATGAGCACATACCTCAACGGCTCAACCACCTCAAGGGTGCCGCGCCGTCGCCGAGTCGTCAACCACCTCATGTCCTGTTCGGCGGGACTGAAAAATACTGTTCCGGCTGATTGTTGTGAGAGAAAAATACTGTTCTGGCAGGACGTGAACAGTGATTCTGTGAGAGGAAAAACAAGCCAGCCGGCTGGCTTTAAGCCAGCCGAACACGCCCTCAGCTTCTAGTACAGTGTTTGCAGCGCCCACCGCTGCACACGAGACGAACGAACGGGTGGTCCAACCGAGCGCGGCGGACACCGGTGGCTTTCGGGATGTGCCCTACGCATCGCATCATGGAGCGCGAAGGCCTCGTGTGTTTGGATGCTACTACATCGTTTCGGAACCATGGCAAGAATCACACGCCGTCGTCTCTTTCTATTATTCGCCTTTTGTTGGCTGGCACTGGCAGCATGCAGTAGCGTCGTCGTCTCTTCCGCCAATTGGGCGCGCGAGCGGGGCCCGGGAGCGATCTTCCATTGTAGGATTAGCCAGAGCATCGGGGGGATGAGCCTGTCACCTGTCACCATGGCGGGTAGGCCGCCCTGTTGCCAACTTGCCTTGGCGAGGGTGGTGAGGCAGGCAAGCACGGCCACTGTGGCCACTGGCCACGCTGCTCTCTCTGCCGTCTGCCTTTCATTGGAGCCTTCCGCGTTGTGCACACCGCATATTTTCGCCCGGACATGTATGTAGGCCGAGCTTTTGGCCCACTCCAGCCCCGTTGAACGCAGCACATCCCAAAACCGTTCGTCCTTTTTATTAGAGCTTTTTACCTACGTATGGCCATGAAAAAATGTATCTTGCTTGTAGAGGTCCTTTTTCCTTTCCTTCTGTGGTCTTCCGTCCGATTTTAACACTTGATAGTGTTAAGTACAAGGTAAAATAACCGTGGAAAAAAAATACAGAGTTTTGTTTGTCTGTCGTACATTTAGAGTAATATTACGCAAATAAGTTTATATATAATAGTATATAATAAGACACATAATCAGGTACACAAATACATAATCACAAAACCGGCCATAAATAAAAGGAACATAAAACCGGCCATAAAAATCAGAAGAATATACTCTCATATTTAATCACACGCGCGCTTGCTTGCATGCGTGACATGATTAAAAAAAAAACACACCAAGAGCCGCATTATCCGATCCTACGAATAGTGAATGAGGTGCGTCCGGGCACGAGCGGCATGGGAGCATGGTTTTGGAGCCACGCGCTGCATGCATTGACCTGTCAGGCGCCTTCATCCCTTTCCACGCAAATAATGGACTCTGCTCAGCTGAAGTATACATACGCGGTCACACGTACGTGTACGTACCGGGACACGCCAATGCATCCACACGCACGTGCTCCAGGAAGGAATCCCCGTATATCTATCTACACCTAGAAGACTCTAAAGTAATCATCTATCAAATCCACATACTATCCGGTCAGCGTTTCTGCGCACCAAAAGTCCAAAGTCCACACGCCTCCACGCCAGATGTCCGAAATCGCGAGACGGCGTCCACCCCGTAGGCAGCCCAGACCGTATACAAACCGTACCATATGAGGATTTCAGATACGTACATGTGAACCGTACGAGAATTTCAGATACGTACGTGATCGCTGCAACCAAAACTCCTCCCAGCACGCCGCGACTCCCTTCTCCCGCGCGGGCCGTGCCGCGAGCCCGCGTCTCCTACGCCCGGCTTCCCGCGCAGGCCGCGACCTCCCTTCCGCTCGGCCACGATTCCCTCCCCCGTGCTTGCGCAATAAGCTTCTCCCTCTCCAGTATATTTGGCCATTAGGCCCGAGCACTATGGGCCGGCCTAGGCACGGCACTGAGAAGCACGGCCCAGGCACGGCCCGACTCGGCTCGCTTCGTGCCCGTGCCTGGCACGACCCGGTCGTAGTGCCGTGCCTGGGCCGCCATGTCGGCCCACAGTGCCGGCCAGGCACGGCACGAATAATGGGCCGGCACGACATGGCCCGTTTATTCTCCACCGTTGATGAGCACCAGATGAACCAGAGCCGTTGGATACCAGTATATAAGCATCCCTCCCTCACCTAAACCCTAACTTCCTCCTCTCTCTCTTCCCCCACTCATTTCCATAGCAGCGCCTCCCCTCCGCAAGCGGCAGCCGCCGGCTCCCTCCCCAAGCAGCAGCCGTCGGGGCTCCCTCTCTGGCTCTCTCGGTCTCTCCCGTGGCCGCCGCCGGGGCGCGGCCGCAACTCCTCCCCTCCCCAACAGGCCAGCAGCAGCCGCCGGCCCCTCCCACTCTAGCTCTCTCCCGTGGCCGCCAGCGGGGTGCCGCCGCCGCCGCGGCGGCTCCTCCCCTCCCCATCCCCATCCCCAACAGGCTAGCAGCAGCCGCCGGCCCCTCCCTCTCTAGCTCTCTCCCGTGGCCGCGGTGGAGCGGCTTCACTGGCACAGCGTGGCGGAGCGTCCTCTCTCCCTCGCGGCGCCCAGATCCATGGCATGGCATGGCGCGGCCTCTCCCTCGCCGGTGCTTAGATCCACGGCGGCGGCGGGCGGATTCGGCGGCCATGGTCCAGATCCGGCCACCTCCTCCCGGATCCACCTGCAGGACATACATTTTAGGCGACATCAGGTTTCAACTGAATTTACCTAAGCATGTTTGCCAGGTTGTTTAGTGAACATACTGTTGCCATCTCTACTAATACATGCAAGAATGAAATAACTAAAAGGATCTACATCAAAACTTGAATTATATCCTAATCGTTCATCTTTCATGAAGAGTCATGTATCAGTGATGTTGTCACTATCACGCTCGAAGTATTATTTTTACAATATAGGTGATAAAGATCCAGAAACGAGCTTTATATTCTCTGTATGTAATTAGATTTGTAAATTACTTAATATGTTCGTTTAAGCTGTAAGTCACGTGTGTTGCCGTATGCTGGACAAAAATATGTGACCCATGTGCAACACACGGGCATATATCTAGTATATGATTATGTATTTGTGTACTTGATTACATGTCTTATTATGTACTGTTATATATAAACTTATTTGCGTAATATTATTCTAAATGTACAACAGACAAATAAAACTCTATATTTTATTTTTTTCGCCAGGGGTGTAATAGTCATTTTACCCTGGACTTAACACCATCAAAATCGGACAGAAGGCCATATAAGAAAGGTGAAGGGGACTGAGACGCCTAAGAGGGGGATGAATTAGGCAACTTAAAATTCTAACTCTAAACTATGGTCTCTTTTTCTAACTTTAGCAAAACCTATGCAAAAGATAAATTATCTAAATGTGCAACTACGGTTTTGCTAATGTGTTGCTATCTCTACCGCAAAAGGAGTAATACAATTAATGTAAATGTGGAAGCTAAAGAGTAAGGTAGAGATATGCAAACTCCCGTCGACGACTCCGGTATTTTTACCAAGATATCGAGAAGCACGTAAGCTTCCCCATAGTCCTCGTTGCAGCCCCTCGCAAGGGCCAAGCTCCCGGTCGGGTAACTCTGTGGATAGCCTCGACCTTCCCCACGCGCAAGTGGGTCTCCGGCGTGCCTTCCGATAAGCCTCTCCCGGATGCTTCCCGCCGTCTTTACTATCAAGCTTTCGGCCGAAACACCGTAGGCCTTGTTCCCTCCGGTACACGGTGACGGCCACACCACAAACGTGGTTGGTGTGATCTCGCAAGACTACAAGCCCCTCCGATGTACAACAATGGTGCGCGCAAGCACCGAGTGGTAAGAGGTATGCAAACCTCACAAAACACTAGGCCTAAACCTAGAGCAAGTGTATAAGCGATGGTCTAATCAATCTAAGCACTTCGCAAAGCACCTACGCTAATCACCTAATGAATCACTAAGCACTATGCAAGTGAAAATCATAAAATGGTGTATCAACACCCTTTATACGTTTCCTTAGCTCCACACAACTCATTTGGCCGGTTGAGGGTTGTATTTATAAACCCAACTGAGAAAGTAGCCGTTGGGGATGAAATCCTGCTTTTCTGCTACTGACCGGACGCTGAAGTCGTCCTGATCGGACGCGTCCGGTCGTCCCGACCGTTGAAGCCACGATCTACTGATTGAACGCTGGCAGCGTCCGGTCACCTGCCACCGGACGCGTCTGGTCGTAGTTTCGCCGCTCTGGAACCTCTCTGTACTCGACTGGACTCTGCTGTCCTGCGTCCGGTCGATTTGCCGCTAGCGTCCGGTCGCTGCTGCTGACGCCTGTTGCCGAGCCTCTTGATCGAAGCGTCCGGTTGCTTTCCTCCAGCGTCCGGTCACTTCTGTGAGCTCGTTTCTTCGTGATCTTGAGTTTGGCTTGGTTTCTATCTTTGTGTTTGGACTTTGCTTGATATCTTGGGTCTTCTCTTGTGCTTCTAAGGTCTTGCTTGTGGTGTTGATCATCTGATCATCACGTCGCCTTCGTCCAAGTCACGTCTTGCATCCTATTGAACTACAAAACAAACACTTACAAATTCATTAGTCCAATTTGGTTGTGTTGGTCATCAAACATCAAAATCCAAAGTAAATGGGCCTAGGGTTCATTTTCCTTACAATCTCCCCCTTTTTGGTGATTAATGGCAACACGACCAAAGCAAGCAAATAATAAAAATTTGTAATTAAAAAACTATCTACTTGCTAGGATGCAATGCAAGGGGCAAGGTTATATGATGCTAAAAGATACTACTTGTAAAACTAAAAAGCACTTGAACACTTATCTTGCCCTTGCAAATGTCCCCATGTGGCATTATGGATTTAAGCCTTGCTTCCTACAAATTCTCCTCTTTCCTCATTACATAGACAAATCCATAATCCACTATCCTCCTTTTCTCGGACCACTACCACTTGTAGACCCTTACCACTTATAAATTATCTAGCTTATGGCCCTACAAATTAATGCTTGCTTTTGGTCCTCTAAACAATGCAAGGGGCAAGGTTATATGATGCTAAAAGACACTACTTGTAAAACTAAAAGCACTTGAACACTTATCTTGCCCTTGCAAATGTCCCCATGTGGCATTATGGATTTAAGCCTTGCTTCCTACAAATTCTACTCATTCCTCATTACATAGACAAATCCATAATCCACTATCCTCCTTTTCTCGGACCACTACCACTTGTAGACCCTTACCACTTGTAAATTATCTAGCTTATGGCCCTACAAATTAATGCTTGCTTTTGGTCCTCTAAATAATGCAAGGGGCAAGGTTATATGATGCTAAAAGACACTACTTGTAAAACTAAAAAGCACTTGAACACTTATCTTGCCCTTGCAAATGTCCCCATGTGGCATTATAGATTTAAGCCTTGCTTCATACAAATTCTCCTCATTCCTCATTACATAGACAAATCCATAATCCACTATCCTCCCTTTCTCGGACCACTACCACTTGTAGACCATTACCACTTGTAAATTATCTAGCTTATAGCCCTACAAATTAATGCTTGCTTTTGGTCCTCTAAATTCTCCCCCTTTGGAATCAAACACAAAAAGGAAGACATTAGTATCATAAGGGAGGGTCAAACTTTGTGATCCTTTGTGTGTAGAGTGGAATAGGTCAAAAAAAATTTGACTCTCATATTATATAGATTAAGCTCCTCCTAAATATATGCATACATATGGTAGAAAGCAAGGCATATGCATATTTGGTAAATTATTGCTCAAGAGAGTTTAATCTATATAATGCATGGAGAAAGCATATAAATATAAAAAAGAAGTCAACATGATGATATCGGTTTAGAAACACCACACGTGGAAACCAATTTGATTTCTACCACTTGCAATAGGTGGTGGATATTTGAAGTATGATGCTTAACTCCGGGGACTCTATTTTCCTTGCAATGAGACTACTACACACATGGTAAGCTTAAAGAGGTGTAAGTCTCAAAGCATCCAACTTGTAGAGTAACATCCCCCTAAATTTGTGTACACAAGTATGGGATACTTGTAGAAGTCATGCACATTGATTTTATAATCAATAATACCACTTAAAAGATGACATCTCATGAATGTGAGAATCATTTTCGAAGATGATATTCGGGAGAAATTATCTATAATTTAGACTTTAGCACATATTAGATAAGCTGTAACAGAACCGACCAATTATATGAGATTAAGTAAGAAAATCTTCCGCTGAAGCAGATAATTTAGCAAACTTAAGCCCGTATAACCCGGTAGTCCGTGAAACCACGAAGAATTTCAAACCAATCGACATACAAACCAAGATCGTACAAGTTTAGCAAGTACCATCACATGTTACATAAAGTTCACAATCACAGTTGGGTACATCAGAGTTTAGAATATAAAGTTATTACAAACCCAGTTCAATCTGAAATAGCGGAAGCAAATAGTTTTAAAGCCACACACACACTTTTAGTTCAGATACAATGCCAGTATGTAGTCATCTCCAACAAAAGCATCAAATGAGAGATACGGAGTGACCATTGCCCTTGGTCCTAGTTGTCACCCATCGCCGGGTACAGGCAGTTAATGCAATAGCCATAGTACATTTGACCATCTGCAACAACAATGGGAACAACGCCCTGAGTACGAGAAGGTACTCAGCTAGACTTACCCGTCTTAAACCAAAATAAAGCGACACCAAGGATTATGCAAGGCTTTCTTTAGTGGGCTAGCTGACTTGTTTGCGAAAAGCATAAGTTATCATGAAGACATTATTTTAAATACTTTGCATTATCTTTATTAGGACCTATCCATCTAGGTAAGCACCTGTACTATAGCAATCACTTGATTAACCAATAACATCTAGTTACCAATTTAGATTTAGCATATCCCATACCATCCAGATAACCATCATTGTTCCATAATAATTACTAAGATGCCGTAGCTTGAGTCAAGTGCTCACTATCCAGGAGCGATGGCGATTCGAATCGATTCCTAACCAGCTAGTGATTTATTCCTCACACAAACCATGCTTCCCCTGCCAGGGTAGCTTAGATCACCAAGGACACTATTCAGGTAGCCGCGGGACAATCTAGAGCCGCAGTACCCAGGGACCGCCCGACTGCCAGGAATCAGGGCGCACCTACCCTTGGGCTCACTCTTCGCGTCCCTATCGTACCCCCATTAGCACCAATACGCGCACTCGTGTAGATCCCAGCCCAAATAGTGTCACTAGCTTCGCGGTCGAAAGGTACTTTATTCGGCCAGCTAAATGTGAGGCATGCATTCAACATAACAAGAGGGACGAGCAACAATCGGTCCTTAATCGACACAGACGGAAACTAACAACACCCCAGAACCCTGTCTGGTTGCCTCCAACTTTTTTTGTCTGGTCTCTAATTATTCATCACACATGGTTAATTTCAGGATATCATTCTTTACATAGCTAAATTCTTCTAGTAACCACCTATAATGTAGGTGACCGGATATCACCGATCGCTACCGGTCTAAGCAAGGCTAAGCAGTTATTCGATACTGACCTAACAGGGTAAAAGGTAATAAGGTAGGCAAGGATAGTAATAAATGCATCAACGGTTTAAATCAACTCCTACAACTTAATGCAACAATATATAAACTCATATATATAGAAAGAATTGCTTTTATAAATTAGGAGACTTATAATGCTCTGGGGCTTGCCTCGTTCGAACGAACTAGGTTGATGATCCACGCACTCGGGCAAGTCCTCTCCTTGCTCCTCTTTCTCTAGCACCTCCTGTGCCTGGACTTCTTGTGGATCTGTCCCGGTCTGCTCTTCCTGAACTACTACTAGCAACTCCTCTTGCGATCCTATATGATGCATATGTATAAGTGCTAATGTATAGGTGCATCAGAGAGATGATATGTAATGATCATGATGCATGGAATATAGATGAACATGTTTAACTTTATTGGACATAGTAGAAGTAAAGCTCTTCTACAAGGTAGCCAACATCATCCAAGAACATGTACTACTATACTACTACTACAACCACTATACTAACATGCCAAGTCACCACAGCAAGTTAAAATGCTTCAAAGATACATCAAAACAAACATTATTAACTAAACATGCATAAAAAAAGATTATTTGATTTCATTTTAAACTAGGGCTACAATAGCAACATATATTTTTAGTGCTCATAAAAATCTGAGAAAATTATCGTAGCAGAGTACTACTCTAAGTAGACTACCATAAAATTTTCATGGCATTTGGATAAGTAAAATAGCCTACACAAAAATGACAAGCTAGGGTTGATAATTAAGCATGAAAATGCTTTGTACTATGAAAAGTGTCAAACAACAGATGTAATATTTTTCCTATGTCCTACACAGCAAATAATCATTGCACAAAAATTATCATACACATGTTTTATACAAATTTTTCTCTCTATATAAAATAACAAAAATCATCAATTAATGGCACTTGAACTACACATCAATATTTCTCTACAGAACATGCATGACATATATTTTTCCTACAAAGCACATCACTAAAGGAGATTAACAAAACTGGAACAATATTTTTATGATGTATATTCTATTTACTAGACATTTTCTAAGAAATCAACATTTATTCAATTTAAATAAAGCTACACATAAAAGTATCACAAATTTGACATGCAATATTTTTAACAGATAGATCTAGTCACAAGAAACCTAGCAAAACTTATTTCAACAAATTTGGAGCCATTTTGAGCAAGTTATAATTTTCCAAAGCCTTTAAATAGAAATCTAAAAATCATTTCTTAAATTCTTTCTGAAAATCCATGTTCGAAACTGCTAGATCCACCCGGATCTCTACCCAGGCTTGCACCCCAGCGGCTGACAGTGGGCCCCCTGGCCCCACTGGTCAGTCACTAAGGCAGGGGAGGTGCTCGGCCACGACGGTTCTCGCCGCCAGTGAACTTGCCGGCGGTGAGGTCACCACCGGAGGCTTCCCCGTGACAAGACGGACCTAACGGTACCCCTACCGCAGCCAGTGGAGCTCGGGAGCAAGCTCACCGGCGTCCATGGCGGCGTGGTGGCGCGGCTCAACGTCGGCTGGCCAGCTCCGGTCGAGAGGTGGCGCGGGGAGTGGCTAGCGAGCTCTACCGCGTCAGTGCGGTGCTGGTGCGGAGAGGCGAGGCCCATGGAGCGGAGCACTACGGCGAGGAGGAGCTCACTCCGGTGAGCGATTCACGAGGAAGGGGAACTCCCCATGGCTTATCGAGGCGAGCACGGGGTGCGCGAGGTGGAGGAGGAGCTCAGGGCGAGATGGGGCGGTCGACGGCGAGCTGGAGCGACCGGAACGGCCAACTCCGGTGATGAGGACATCGCCATGCTGGACACACCGACGCCATGGTCTTCCCCAAGTTGCAATTCGTTCCCAACTCAGCTGCCACGTCGCCCTCGGATTCAGCAGACACGTCATCACTGTTTCGGTCATAACTTTCTCATACGACATCGAAACGGGCCGTTCTTGGATGCGTTGGAAAGGGGACGACGACGCCGTCGTTTTGGATCTGGTCCCAGCTCCAGAAGGTCTGTGGATCATTCTGTGTGACCACGGCAAGGTGCTGCGTCACCTATTTGGGCCAACTTGGCCATGTATCGTGTCGGGCCTTAAGCCCAAGTTGTGGACGCCCAACCCCTGGCCGTCCCCAACCCTAGGTCGAGTCTTAGACTATAAACACAGCCGTCGCCGCTGCTACACAATTAGGTTTTGTTTAGAGTTTAGTTTTCCATCGAGAAACTGAATCGTTCATTGTAACTGTGGTGACAAATCCTTTTACAAAGGATCCGGGGCCCCGTTCTTGATCTCCTCCATCGTGTCGATTAGTCCTTTGGAACCGAGTTCTAGAACCCTCTATTGATATTCGCGTCATTCATATTTGCAATATCAGATTGCGTGTTTTACCTTCTTGCTTGTGCTCTTCGATTCGCTTGCAGGAAAAGCCTTCTTGGCGAGGTCAATCAAGTTGTGCTTGGTTGATAACCAACGGAGCAGTGGTGTAATGGTTGCAGGGTTCGAATCGCGTCTGATTTAAAGCCGGATCGCCAACGTCGAGATCTCCACAAATCAAACTTACCAGCTACCTCTCGGAAGATCGGGCCTGTACTCATCAATTGGTATCAGATATTTTAGGTTTACCGCGAGGTATAATCTCGTTTGCCTTAGATTCGTATTTGTTCATTACCTAGAGTCTACAAAAAGCCCAAAAATATTTCAATTTCCGCTGTCCTATCACCCTTTGTGCCTTTGCAATTTTGTTTCAGATTCGTGTTGTTGAGTTTGTGTCCGTGGTCGAGTCTTGTTGCTGGTTTAGGATTGTGTTCGTGGTCGTAGTTCAATCGCCTGTCTGTGTGATTTTGTTTTCCGCCGCTATCCCATCCACCATTCCCAAACAACAAGTCGAAGCCACCACATTACTCGACTTGCCCCGCTTAGCATGTTGTGTCACTTCTTCGCATGCCAAGAAAACCCTAGACAAGTTGCCGCGCTTTTATTTTGCTCGCATCGCAGCCCTCCTTACATCATCAAAGCGAATACCTACATTGTTAGTCACAAAGTGACGCCTCGTGATCGGTGTTAGAGTTTCGGGACACTTTGCCCTAACTGCCGCCGCCGTGTTATGCCTCCCGGAAAATATACCTTGAGATACCTTCGGTAAAACAGGCATAACTTTTCGCTCGTTTATCCGAAAAATCTGAAATTTTTTCAGCAGCTTCTTGACACCATTTGGGGCCGACCCAAACTCGGCTTTGCCCTGTTTGGTTTCATCAAAATTGCCAAAAAATCGGGAAAATATAGAAAAAAAATTGTCAAAGTTTTTGCATGCTTTTCAGAGGACGTGCTGAATTTCTGTAGACCACATCCCACCTCAGTTGTAGGTGCCAATTTTTGTGGTTGCATCTTTTGTGATCCTTGTTCAGAGAAAAGTATATAAAAAATAGTAAAAAAATAAAAAAGTTTGTTTCCTACTAGTGCCTTTTGGAAAAATCCGGGAAAAAATTCAGGAAAAAAGGAGAAATCCGGGCTATTTGCTTGTTCTGTGAGTTCTTTCGATCGTCCTTTGTTTTCACCTTGTTGCGCTACGTCTCGACACGTCCTAGCCAGCACCTGTGATTTGTACTTTGGATCCGGATTGAACAATCATTAATCTGCATTCGTTAATTGCTAATCCTTGCTGTCATATTGTGTGCCTACCCATAGCTCCACATATTCTTCTGTCAGCAGAGGTTCATCTTGCAACTGTTACCCATGCTCCACAACAGATTGCTTCACCATTTTGGTTTTGCTCCTGTTTGGTGTTGGTAAGAATACAGGCAAGACGGTGGTAAGCCGCTTGTGATTTTGCATTCCACTTTCACCACCACCACTTGTTTCCTTTTAGTTGATAGGGATAATACTTTGGTGTTGTCTTTTTCTATCTTTTAACCATGGCAGGAACTCCGACGGACTTCAATGAGTGCGTGTCCAAGGGCGAGCTTACAATGTTCATGACTGAACAACGCAATCTTATGACCGAGCTGACGCGCAACGTGAACAATCTGGTCATCCACATTGAACAGCTTGAGCAACGCCCTCCACCTTATCGTGCTGATGATGAAGATGCGGATGCTTTTGGTGATGAAGATGCGTATGCTGATGGTGGTGCCCGTCGCCGCCTCAACTTCAATCGTCGCGGTATGGAAGGTAATAATCATGGTAATAATGATCCTTTTGCTAAAATGAAATTTAGTCTACCTCCTTTTGCTGGTAATGTTGATCCAGAGGCATATTTAGATTGGGAGCTTGCTGTTCAACAAAAATTTGATTCTCATAATGTTCCCGCTGAGCATAGAGTTAGACTTGCTACTAGTGAATTTACTAATGTTGCTTTGTTCTGGTGGAGTGATCTTTGCAATGCCAATAATGCTGCTGCTGTGCCTCAAACTTGGAATGTTTTAAAGCAACGTATGAAATCTCGTTTTGTTCCTCTTTATTACCAACGTGATTTACGTTTGAAACTACAAACTTTAAAACAAGGTGATAAAGGAGTAGAAGCATACTATCAAGAATTGCTTATTGGTTTAGCACGTTGTGGTATAAACGAAGATGATAATGATGCTAGTGCTAGATTTTTTGGTGGTTTAAACCATGATATACAGAACATACTTGATTACAAAGAATGGCGCAATTTTTCCCAATTGTATCATCTTGCTATTAAGGCGTAACGAGAAGTACAGGGGACGCAAAACAACACCAGCCTTTCAGGTCTAACAATGGGAGGAATTTTCAGCAGCGTTCCCGAGCCGAGAGATTTACCAAGCTTCTGTTGCACCACATCCATCTACACCTCCATTTTCTTTCGAGGTAAGTAAATTGTCTAATGTGCGCTTTCCACAGCTGAAGAAAGGTGGCACTCCGGGTGCTTCTACTAGCTCCTCCTCGTCCAACTCTAAAATCATTTGCCACCGATGCAAAGGCATGGGACATGTCATGAAGGATTGCCCCAGTCGTCGTGCTTTCATTGCTATCGAGGATGGATATGTAAGTGCTAGTGATGTTGAAGATGATTTAGCCCTTGTTGCTAACATTGATGCAGATCCCACCGAGGGCGATCAAGACAAGGAGGCCATCACCATTGACTCCGTGGCTGCTACCGCGGACTACCCTAGCCTTCTTGTGCAGCGTGTGTTGAGTACACATGTGGGACATGAAGAAGAGATGAAGATCCAACGCCACAATTTGTTCCACATGTATCTCATTGTGCAGGGTTGTCGTGTTCTCACTATCATTGATGGCGGGAGTTGCAACAACTTGGTGAGTTCAGATTTGGTTGACAAGCTTGGCTTGACCACACGACAACATTCGTATCCATATAAACTTCAATGGTTCAATAATAGTGGTAAGACTAAGGTAACTAAATCAGCACGCATTAGCTTTTTCACAGGCTCTTATCATGATACTGCTGATTTTGATGTTGTCCCTATGCAAGCTTGTTCCATTTTGTTAGGTCAACCATGGGAATTTGATAATGATGCTTTACACCATGGTAGAACTAATACATACACTATCATACATAAGGACAAGAAAATTACATTGCTGCCTTTGTCTCCTACGGATGTTGTTAAACATGCTAATGAGATTAAAAATAAACCTCCAACAGACATTGCTAAAAATAATGGGATTAAGTTAAAAGGAGGTGCTTTTCTTGCTACAACTTCTGCTACTGCTGAGTTATGTGATAATCCTGATGCACCATGTTATACTATGTTTTGTCAACCTTTTATGTCTGGTGCATTGCCTGCTGTCACTAACCTTTTGCAGGAGTTCGCTGATGATGGGATGGAGTCGAGTACGACTCCAATTCTAGAAGGAGGGGATGATGAGGACATCGCCAAGATGGAGTCGAGGACGACTCCAATTCGAGAAGGGGAGGATGATGAGGACATCGCCATGCTGGACACACCGACGCCATGGTCTTCCCCAAGTTGCAATTCGTTCCCAACTCAGCTGCCACGTCGCCCTCGGATTCAGCAGACACGTCGTCACTGTTTTGGTCATAACTTTCTCATACGACATCGAAACGGGCCGTTCTTGGATGCGTTGGAAAGGGGACGACGACGCCGTCATTTTGGATCTGGTCCCAGCTCCAGAAGGTCTGTGGATCATTCTGTGTGACCACGGCAAGGTGCTGCGTCACCTATTTGGGCCAACTTGGCCATGTATCGTGTCGGGCCTTAAGCCCAAGTTGTGGACGCCCAACCCCTGGCCGTCCCCAACCCTAGGTCGAGTCTTAGACTATAAACACAGCCGTCGCCGCTGCTACACAATTGGGTTTTGTTTAGAGTTTAGTTTTCCATCGAGAAACTGAATCGTTCATTGTAACTGTGGTGACAAATCCTTTTACAGTGATCCAGGGCCCCCGTTCTTGATCTCCTCCACTGTGTCGATTAGTCCTTTGGAACCGAGTTCTAGAACCCTCTATTGATATTCGCGTCATTCATATTTGCAATATCAGATTACGTGTTTTACCTTCTTGCTTGTGCTCTTCGATTCGCTTGTAGGAAAAGCCTTCTTGGCGAGGTCAATCAAGTTGTGCTTGGTTGATAACCAACGGAGCAGTGGTGTAACGGTTGCAGGGTTCGAATCACGTCTGATTTGAAGCCGGATCGCCAACGTCGAGATCTCCACAAATCAAACTTACCGGCTACCTCTCGGAAGATCGGGCCTGTACTCATCATCCGGCGAGGCGTTGGTGCGGGCGGTGGCGGAGGCGAGCGTGTGCGCTGCTGCTGCTGTCCGAGCGAGAAAGCAAATGAGATGGAGGAGGGGGAGGCAAACGTGGTGTGGTGGGTGTAGGCGCGACAGGAGGGGCGCGGGGGCCACGGGTGTCCACGCGGTGAGCGACGACGACAGCGTATTGACAAGCGGCCGCCGAGCTCTGCGGCCGGTCGGGCGCGGCGCGCGGGAGCGGACGGCGGGCGCGGAGGTAGGCCGTGCCGGCCTATGCTGCTGGGTCGAAAAGGAGGCGGCGGCCCAGTCAAGGTAAAAATGATTTTTTTTCAATTTCCTTTCTCTCCTAATTTCATTCAAATGAATTTTTGATTTTTTTTTCAAAGCAGTTTCAAACTTTGGCCCAAAAATAAAAGTTGTTCAAAATTTTATTCTCTACAACTTTGCTTTTATGACCCAAGTCAAACTCCAAATATATTTTGAACTATAGATTGAAAGTCAATTTAATCCCAAAACCCTAATTTTGAAGAATTATTTTAAAAGCATAATTTGGCAAAACTTTGAATATGAACTTTGCTCCAAATTGCATCCTAAATATTTTCAAGTTAATTTAGTGATCAAAACAAGTAATCATGGCATCCAAACATGAGCATGGCATTTCACAATATTTTAAACATAATGAATTTCAATCAATTTAAGCACCACATGAAATGATACTTCATTTCTTTCAAAATGAAATGCATGAATGATGCTTATGCATGAGGTGATGATGATTATGCTCATGGGATGAAATGTTAATGCATGCTTAACACCGAGGTGTTACATAAACAATCAAAGGAATAGCTATGTGCCGTGCTCCTAAACAATTTTAAACCATGTAGGTTTGTTCCAAGGGTTAAGAATGAAACCGAGCAAGCCTACCATAAGATATACCTAGTGTATGCATGACAAGGATATAAGTATGCAAATGCAAACATAGGCATGAAAAGTAACTAGATGCTTAAAGATACCAATTTGTATGGAATACCACTTGTAGGAAATGCAAATTGATACTACTTGAAGAAAATACCAATTGAGAGTAATAACATCTAGTTACCTCACATGGGAAGGGGAATTTGGGTCCATAATTTTCACTAACCCACTTGGCAATGACTTTATCCATCATGATGCACCCCATGAAAATGCACCCATACTTTTCCAAGTCTCTAAATTCCTCGAAGTCCAACGGACTTCTCACTTCCCTTTTGGGATCCAAACCTTCTTAGTGCTCTTCATGTTGGAGATGATTTTCTTTGGCACCCAAAAGCATTTGACCCCATTGATGGCTTGCTTGTTCACCTTGATGACCACCACCTTGTTATTTTTCTTCTTCTTTAACAAGTATGGTGTGGAGGCCTTCTTGTCCACCTTGTTGGTGTAGGTGTTGGAGAGCTTGCTTGTTTGCTTCTTCTCTTTCTTCTTTGCTTCTCCCCCATTCTTCACCTTGCACTCATAGGACTTGTGACCTTCGTTATGACACACGTAGCAAACCATGGTTTGTCCTTCATCAAGCTTCTTCACTCCCTTGATGGTGTTATCTTGATGAAGTTGGGCTTGCTTCGCCTTGCCTTTTACTTGAGTCAAGTCCTTGGTGAGGCGAGCTACTTCTTGCTTGAGTTGCTCATTATCCTTTGCAACCTTTTGTGTGCATGTATCTAAAACAACTTTCTCAACACAAACTTGATTGTACAAAGATGAGTCTAAACATAAATCATTGCAAGAAGTAGAGGCATCCTTTTTAGACATGTTGAAGATAGACCTTTTTCTTTTAGATGCCTTGGTGGAGGTTGTACTAACGGCTTCAAGATTAGCAACTTTATTAGTTAGCTCATCACAATGTTTGTACATGGTTTCCATTTTAGCAAGCAAACTTTTATAAGCATCTTGTGAGCTAGCTAACTTTTTTTTAATTTTTCATTTTTCTTTACAAGTTGCTCATCATTGTTTGTGCATGCATTTGTTGTTGCACTAGCCTTAAGCTGCTCAATTTTAGTAGATAGTTCAACATTGAGATTAGCAAAGTTCTCATATTGTTCAAGCAAAGTTTTGTATGCTTTTTGTGAACTATCTAACTTTTCTTTTAATTTTTTGAGCTTCTTTTGTTGACTAGTGCAAACTTTAGCATAATTAAGATTTTATTGCACAATTTCATCATAAGAAGGCATTTCATCATCACTATCACTCTCACTTGAGGATGAGCTTTCATTACCTCATGCCATAAGTCACATACGTGAAGAGCTTGATGATGAGTGCTTGCGCCCTCGCCTCTTGTGATGGTGTTCTTCTTCACTTGAAGAATCATCCCGTGACTTTATTGATGTGAGGGCTTGATTCTTGCATACCTTCTTCTTTTTCTTGGGTGTGGGCTTGTTTGGATAAACTTCCACAAAATGCCCCAACTCGCCGCATCCATAGCATCCTCTCTTTTTTGTTCATTTCTTTGATTGATGAAAATGAGATCTTGGATTTGGATGGGTACACCCTTGACGTTGAGCCTTTGGATCATCTTCTCCACCTTGTTGATAAGTTTGACTGATTCTTCATCAAGGTCAGGGGTGGAGGAGGAAGATTGATCATCATCACTTGATTCATCATCATCATCATCTTCTTCTTCTTCATCTTCACTTGAGGAGCTTGAGCTTGAGCTTGTCTCAACTTGCTTGCCCTTCATCTTCTTTTTCTCGCTACATGCGAGAGCTTTGCCTTTGCTTGATGAAGAGGCTTCGTCTTGACCCATCTTACGTGACATTTCAAATACCACTATCTTGCCAATGACTATGCCCAGGGTCATGGTGCTCAAGTCCTCCATGTTGTGAAGGATGGTGATGATGCTTGCATATTTCTTTTGTGGTAGCACGGAGATGATCTTCCTCACGATGTCCACATCATCTAGCTTTGTTAATCCTATTCAATGGAGCTCATTGATAATTAGATTCAAACGAGAATACATATCACGAACAAGCTCATCATCATTCATTGTAAATGAATCATAATTTTGCTTAGCTAGACAATGTTTTTGCTCGCGGACATTACTTGTGCCGTCATGTAGCTCTTGAAGTTTTAACCAAATTTTATGTGCCGTATTTAAAGTGAACACTTGGTTAACCACATCCATACTAAATGATTCAAACAAGCAATTTTTAGCTCTAGCATTGAAATGAATTTCCTTTTCTTCACTCTTCGTGGGTTTATCGGGATTCTTAATGGGTTTCATCCCGTCACGAGTGACTCTCCAAACTCCCAAATCAACCGCTTCAAGGTAGCAAGCCATTCTTGCTTTATAATAGGGGAAGTTAGTGCCGTCAAAGCACAGAGGCCTAGAGGTATCTATCCCAACCACTCTAAATGGCGTCGGCTCAATGGCGGTTAAGCCAAAGGTCCAAATTGAGCCAACCGGCTCCGATACCAATTGAAGGGGACCGAGACGCCTAAGAGAGGAGGTGAATTGGGCAACTTAAAATTTTAACTCTAAACTATGGCCTCTTTTTCTAACCTTAGCAAAATATATGCAAAAGATAAACTATCTAAATGTGCAACTACGGTTTTGCTAATGTGTTGCTATCTCTACCGTAAAAGGAGTAATACAATTAATGTAAATGCGGACGCTAAAGAGCAAGGTAGAGATATGCAAACTCCCGTCGATGACTCCGGTATTTTTATCGAGGTATCGAGAAGCACGTAAGCTTTCCCCTAGTCCTCGTTGGAGCCCCTCGCAAGGAATCCCTCGCAAGGGCCAAGCTCCCGGTCGGGTAACTCCGTGGATAGCCTCAAGCCTCCTCCACGCGCAAGTGGGTCTCCGACGTGCCTTCCGGCAAGCCTCTCCCGGATGCTCCCCGCCGTCTTCACTATCAAGCTTCCGGCCAAAACACCGTGGGCCTTGTTCCCTCCGGTACACGGTGGCGGCCACACCACAAACACGGTTGGTGTGATCTCGGAAGACTACACGCCCCTCCGATGTACAACAATGGTGCGCGCAAGCACCGAGTGGTAATAGGTATGCAAACCTCACTAAACACTACGCCTAAACCTAGAGTAAGCGCATAAGCGGTGATCTAATCAACCTAAGCACTTCGCAAAGCACCTACGCTAATCACCTAATGAATCACTAAGCACTATGCAAGTGGAGATCACTAAAATGATGTATCAACACCCTTGATATGTTTCCTTAGCTCCACACAACTCATTTGGCCGGTTGGGGGTTGTATTTATAAGCCCCACTGAGAAAGTAGCCGTTGGGGATGAAATCCTGCTTTTCTGCTACTGACCGGACGCTAAAGTCGTCCTGATCGGACGCATCCGGTCGTCCCGACCGTTGAAGCCGTGATCTACTGATCGGACGCTGCTAGCGTCCGGTCACCGGCTACCAGACACGTCCGGTCGCAGTTTCGCCGCTCTAGAACCTCTCTGTACTCGACCGGACTCTGCTATCCTATGTCTGGTCGATTTGCTGCCAGTGTTCGGTCCAGCGTCCGGTCGCTGCTGCCGACGCCTATTGCTGAGCCTCTTGATCGGAGCGTCCGGTTGCTTTCCTTCAGCGTCCGGTCCAGCGTCCGGTCACTTCTATGAGCTCATTTCTTCGTGATCTTGCGTTCGGCTTGGTTCCTATCTTCGTGCTTGGACTTTGCTTAATATCTTGGGTCTTCTCTTGTGCTTCTAAGGTCTTGCTTGTGGTGTTGATAATCGGATCATCACATCGCCTTCGTCCAAGTCACGTCTTGCATCCTATTGAACTACAAAACAAACAATTGCAAATTTATTAGTCCAATTTGGTTGTGTTGGTCATCAGACACCAAAATCCAAAGTAAATGGGCCTAGGGTCCATTTTCCTTACAAAAGGGAATTTTGTTTTGAGGCTATATAGGTAAGTTTTAAAATAAAAGGGCCATACAAGGAGGATGCATTTTTTCTAGGGCCAGCTAAAAAGCTCCTTTTTATTATCCCCAGTCACGGCACAAATCATGCAACGGCCCAGTGCTGTCACGCCGCCGACCCGCGCCGCGCAGTTTCGCTCCTAGCCGCCGAACGCCTCGAGCTCACAAACACAGGAGGAGAGGTCCATGGTCGCTCGACGACCCCACCACCCTGCGCGGCGAGATGCCAATGACTCACTCAAAGCCTACACCCTCTGTGGGGGTATTAACCCCTATACCCTTACGGCTAGGCTCGGACCGGCCCGGACCAGGGGGTCTGGCCCACTAGAAGACAACGCGTGGCCTGACCAATCTGTTTGGAGTCCCGCGCAAGGAATCAAGGCAGATTTAGAGATCAAGCAAGATCCTAGTCGGTTAGAATAGGAATCCTTATCCGGCCACCTATGGCAACTATAACTAGTTAGGATTAGTTTCTAGATCTATAACCCTGTCCCCTAGACTATATAAGGCGGGCAGGGGACCCCTCTAAAAAACACATCTCATTGACATACAGGAATACAATCAAACGCAGGACGTATGTATTATGCCCTCACGGCGGCCGAACCTGGATAAAACCTCGTGTCTGTCTTGCGTCATCATCTTGTTCGTAGCTTGCGCACCTGTCTGCCAATAATCTACTACCTTGGGCATACCCCTAGGTAGACCGCCGACCATATTTCATCGACAGTGGCATGCCAGGTAGGGGGTGTGCATATCGCTTCCTAGAAGAACAAGATGGTCATCATCCCTGGATCCATGGCTACGCCGAATGGCCTCACGTTCACCGTCGGCCAGATCACCTTGACCACAGGCTCCGACAACCTCATCGCCATGACCACGGAGGAGGCGTGGATCCGATCTACGTCGACCACTGCTTCACCGGCATCGGCTACGACTTCGACCACATTGGATCTGGCTCCGACTGCACCAGCATCGTCTTCGGCCACGCCGACAACCCGTCGCTCGCTTCCTCGCTACAAGGGGAGGCAGATCGACAACACCGACCTACTCGACTTCATCGATCGAGTCGGCGCCAAACTTGTCGAAACCCTAGCTCTGGTAAGTTTGATTCAAAGTCAACCTAATGAATAGATAACCACTACCCACAACGGATCTACCCGACCAGCTCGGCCCAGTTGTTCTGCATGAGTCGGTACGGATCTCGTGGTCACATCTACTCCTGAAGGGCGCTCCGTTCGTCGCCAGCCAGCCCTCGCGACGGGTCTCCGGCTCTCCGAATATGAAACCTCGATGGAGAATTACCAGGCTCAGCCCTACGGACTGCGAAACACTACTTCCAGCTATGCGTGTAGTATGCAACGATCTTGGCCAAGACCACGCAACTTCGTCAATATGGTCTGGATCACGGAGTTCCAAGAAGGATCGGTCCACACAGTTTGAGAGGGTGGCTCAAGCTCCCTGTCCAGCACCGCATCTAATGGCTCCATCCACACCGAGCTCCAGCATCATGACGATGAAGGCATTGAATACGATCTGGATATCGCAGACCACGCCCCGGAGTTCCCACGATTCCCATCCTTCCCACCAAGGCAAGGAGACTTGATCAACGTTGTCAGTAATGATGAACCACCGGCTGTCGGTGAAACAGAACAAGAAAGGCTAGCACGTGAAGCACGCAATATTGACCGGTTTAATCGCCGACAAATCGAAGCCGAGGCTGAAGAGGAGGCACGACGAATAAGGGTCCAGCCGCGTGACCTTAACAATGCCTTTGATAGGGTGGGGGACAAGTAGGTCTTCAGGACCCCAAGCGCCAACGTTGCAATTGCTATGGCGACGATGCAACGACTACCCAATACCCCGGAAACCCAGGCAGTTCGTGATGATATACAAGCTTACTTAACGGCTGCTATGGCCCAGACCGTAGAGATTGTAAATCAAGCCCGGGCTCCATCCGTCTCAGTCGAATCAAGCCACAGCCGCCAGTACTCAAGTCGCTCACAGCCACCCAACCAACGTGGCTCGTGCAACAACGACCCATCAGACAACCGTCAAGGCGGGAACGGTGGCCATCATGGTGGTTGGGACGACAATCGCCGCGGCTACCGGGACAACAACCGCCGAGACAACTGTGATAATCGACGTGATAACCACGGTCGTAGGGTTATCTAGGGTGGCAACAGGGATTGCCGTGATGGCAAAAACGATCTCTACCATTACCTCGGAGAATGTGATCTGCGCGATCGCATTAATCAAAGAGCCAACTGAAAGGACCTAGGATGTCGCCTAGAGGGGGTGAATAGGCGTTTCTGAAAATTAACACCTTTAAATGCGGAAACAATTAGAAAGGGGAGTTTCCAAAATGGAAACTCCAAATTAAGAGTACTACTACCCCTCACAAGTTAGCCACAGAGTAAACAAGGTATAAAGAATATATCTAGAAGTTATAACCCTGCAACACCAAGTTAGAATAGAGAATAAATATTTTCAGTGCAGGCAGGAAATACCGGACGTGTCTGGTATGAATACCGGACGTGTCCGGTATACACGATTTCTGCAGATCGGCCCTGAACTTGCTCCTTTCGATTTCTATCTTCAAACCAAACTGCAGGCACCTAATGGAGATGACAATATACACAGAGAACCTGCAGAATAGCTAGAGCAACACAAATATCAAATGAAATGCGAATTGAGACACGATATTTGTTTTACCGAAGTTCGGACTCGTCCAAGTCCTACTCTCCGTTGAGGGGGCTATGGGCGACCCAGCGAAGGTCAGCTCTAGAGGGTACCACGAAGGTCACTCTAGCCGGAGTCTTTTCCAACTCCTTTTCCTCCTTCCACTAAATGATTCCGAGGCGGCGGAATCGACCGTTACAAACTTTCTGAAGCAACCACAATCTCTCGGTTGCACTCCGGTGATGCCTAGCCGTCTAGGACCGAAGAGTCCAAGAGTAACAAATGCAAATCACGAGATTAACAATATGCACAAGTGCTCAAGTGGTGGCTTGCTCTCTTTTTCAAATTCTCTCTTAACCCACAAATTGATTTTGCAATTTGGATCACACACTCACTAAGAGGGGTTTAGGAGACTTGGCAAGGCTCAAAAACGTGTGTATATCAGCAGAATCAGCAGCCTCCAAAGGTGGAGGCTTGGGGGTATTTATAGCCCCCTTGAAAAACTAGCCGTTTTATAGCCGTTGCAATACCGGACACGTCCGGTATGACTTACACTGCGACAACGGTAACAAAGTTACAGTCAATTTATGAGGCGTCGGAACTCTCTATGAATGTCAGAACTTCCGACCGTCGGAACTCCCGACTCACGTCGGAACTCCCGACCCTCAGCATATTTGAAAACCATTGCAACTTAGTTAGAAAATTTGAGGTGTCGGAACTCCCGATACATGTCGGAACTCCCGACACTTAGTACATTTAAAAACAGTTGTTGGCCTTTGGTCATCCATACCGGACATGTCCGGTATGAATACCGGACACGTCCGGTACGACCTGGACAGAGAACTCTCCAAATTATTTAAATTGCGAGTCGTCGGAACTCCCGACCATTGCCGGAACTTCCGACCGTCGGAACTCCCGACATACGTCGGAACTCCCGACGAACCAACCCGAGAACAACACTTTTACAGTTACTGGGCAAATATCGGACACGTTTGGTATGAATACCGGACACGTCCGGTATTGCCAGACCAGCAAAAATAAAGTTGGCTCTTTTGTCGCTCAAATACTCAAAACTCACATGGGTTGGCTTGAGCACTTATGAAACATTATCTATCAACATGATGCATCCCTCTTAATAGTACGGCATTCCTATTTACTCAAATTTAAAAGTATAATGAATTTAAACCTTTTGAGTTGCTCTTTTTGAACCGAAGCCGTGTATTCCAATCATCATCAAGTGAGGGTGCCAACATGTTGATATTGATCTTTTTCACTTGAGCATAGCCATCTTGAGCACGTGACTTGATTCCATTCATCAAATTTGAATAATCCCAAATGTATCAAGTCACTTCTATCAAACACTCCAATAGTGATTTGATCCTTCACATCAATATGACCATCGTAGCTTGATTAGTACCTCAACTAAATGCAAGTACTTTCTTCTTCACCCTAGCTAGGTTCTTCGGCCGCCAAGCCGCCGCTTGCCCTTCACCCTTGCTTAGTACCTCGAAGCCTTTCCTTGCTATCTTCACCATCTCAAGCCATCAAGTCACATCTTGTGTTGAATCATCCATTCATTTGTATTGTTGTGTTTTTCATTTCAATTTAGCAAGCTTCAAATATGAGACCATTCCATATGCAATCCCTTATGTCTCATTAATTAATTCTCACAAGCTTGCTTTTATATAGTACATGGAAATCCCACAATAAACAAGCCTTTGCATGAATTCCATTTGCATTGTTGTCTTGTGCTTGAACTAGATTGTTTATACAACAACACATCATTTTGGCTTTCATTAAGTACCTGTGAGATAACCTATCACCTGTCCACACTTAGCAAACGGGTTAGACCTTTAATCACATTGTCATTCAATCATCCAAAACCCACTAAAGGGCTAGATGCACTTTCAATCTCCCCCTTTTTGGTGATTGATGACAACTTAATTAAAGCTTACAAAAGAATATAAACATTTAAGCTTTTGGGTTCAATGATTTATAAAAGGCTCCCCCTTAATATGTGCTTGTGATTGGAATTCACAAAATGACCTCAACTTGTCAATTGCACATACTAAAACATATAGGAGACTCCCCCTAAATCATTGCATCCGTGGGGTGCATGTGTGTGACAAAATAGAATTGTGATGCATATGACAGGATATATCACACGAGAATAAATATAAAGACATCACATCAAATATTTTCATTATATCATGCATAGACCTTATGAAAAATAAATACAACACATGTATGTCACACATAGTACTCATTACACATTTTCTCAAGTCCACAAGCCACAGATAATAAAGATCATATCTCAATAGATCCATAGATAAAGCATAAGTGAGTCTCATCTCTCACATGATACAATGCAATCTCAAACTCAAGATACATCAATGAAGCTCATAAACAAAAACTACAGCCTGCAGTACATATCTTCAGGTACAAAGATAAGCAAATGAAACGAAAATCCCGAAGCTTTAATCAGTCTCTCTCCCCCTTTGTCATCTATCACCACAAAGGTCCAATAATGACAAACTAAGGACAAAAGGGGCTGCAAGCTGTATCTGATCTCTGGCATCACTCAGCATCATCATCATCATCTCTCCCAGCATCTTCGTCATCTGAGCGTGTAACACCAGCTGGATGAGAACCTCCTGCGCCGGACGGGTCATAGCCACTAGACCCGTAGAAGCCGCCACCACCTGTGAGGTCACTCCACCAATCTGTAGCATACTCATCTGCTGTACTAGGACGTGGCTGAGAGTGAGTAGGCACACGAGCCTGAAGTGGAAGAGTGTCAGGGTGCTGTGGTGCCTACTGCTGCTGCTGTCGCTGAATGAACTCAACATACTCTCTATCATATCTAGCCTGCTGCTGCTCCTCAGTCTCAGGCTCACTAGCTGCCTCATCTAATAGAGGAGATCTAGGAGGATCAAGCTCAAGATTAGAAGCATTTTGCTTCAAAGTCCGAGTGTCCTTCCTCCTAGCCTCCTTCTCCTTCTGCTACCTGGTCTGGATGTCTCTGCACATCCCAAATATGGAGCTGAAAAGCCTACGGATAGGCGAGGGAGGACTGCCATGGCGTGAAGTAGAACGTGAAGGAGCACGTGGTGAAGGTGAAGCTCCTGCTGGTGCACCACTCCTAGGTGCATCTGCCTCTGGTGCTGCTGCTGCTCCTCCTGGTCCTGCTGGAGGTAACCCTAACTCAGGCAGATCTGCAACAATCTTCAAGGCCTTGTGAATCTTGTCATACTCGAACATGTGCCCTGTCACCTGCTCAATCATATACATGATATAAGGAGGAAAACCACAGCCCTTGAGGGGCCTCTCTCCCACACTCCTGATCTCGAACCAAATAAAATCAAACACGCTGAAGGGCCGAGCATCAGGTGCCATCCTATGGAGTAGGTTCCTGGAATAATCAGCAATGTTGCCCTTGTCTCCACCCTTGCAGTCAATAGTCTTCCTGAACATCCTATCTAGGTATCTGTAAGTAGGGTGAAGACCTAGAACCTTCCCCACTGCTCCTCTCTCACCACCAGGAGGATACATATATGCGAGCTGCTTAGGAGGTAACACCTGCTCGGTGTGGATCCTGTCCCTCTGGAGATCATCCTCTGAGAAGCCAAGGTGGGCGGCAAATACATCATAGTCAACACTGTACCACTAGCCGTCAAGCATCCAGTGCATCCGCCTCTCATCCTCCTCAACGAACAGAGTAGCATAGAACTGAGCTACTACCTCTGTGTTCCAGTCATGCTGGAACTCCATGATCTCATAAACTCCTGTGCTTTGGCAGATGGTAATGGCATGATCAACTGAGGCCTTCTGCAACTTTCTGACGTACTACCAGTCAATCCACTGAGACCTGGCAATCACAGGGTTCCTGGTGAGAATCACTCTGGAGTAGAAGTCCAGGTGAAAGGCTGTCTGGAAGCGGTGATCGTACTGAACCTTAGGTAAGCCCCTCGGATCAACCCTTCGCTCATCTCTTGCTCTCCTGGTCACACCCTTTCCCCTGAAGTCAACTCTAGGAACATAAGAGGGCACATTGGGCAAACGTGTCTCAAGGAGACCATAATGCATCCCCTGACCAGGCTGGTGCTGAACTGGAGGAACTGGCTCCTCCTCCTCAATCTCCTGCTCCTCATCTGAGCTATCACCATCTGAACCTCTGTCAGTGCTCTTCCTCTTTCTTTCTTCTCTGGACTCCACTCTGAATTCATCAGTGTTAGTGTCAGAGGAAGAGCTCCCCGATCCCTCTGCATACTGAGGTGCTGCACTAGAGGCAGCTCTGGTAGGCCTCCTGCTGCTCGGCTAGAATCCAGGATGCATCTCCTGCCTTGCCTTCTTGTGCTTCTCTAGTGCTGGATCATGCCTGTGCTTGGATCTGGGCTCCTGTCATCCACTCATGGCTGCTGTCCTGTATCCAAAGATTTTCAACAAATTTTAGATACGTGCCCAAAATTTAATCTCGAATTGCAATTTAGACGTAGAATCTTTGATCCATGGTTTTACAACTATCTTGACATACAACTGTCAATAAGTTTGCAAAACGAAGATACAAAAGAATCTAAGCCTAACAAACAATTCTATGCTCAGATTGAATCAAAAGGAAGTAGAAGTGCTGCTCTGCTGAGCCATACCGGACACGTCCGATATGGGCGCCCAGCAACCCTAACCAGGGTTCCTCGATTCAAAACATCACAGATCAATTTCAAACTTTGGGCATTGCTTCTATATCACCAATGTAGCATATTGACTGGAGGAATTTCAAAATCATGCATTGACCATGTAGATCGGACGAGGTCCGTGATTAGGGTACCTTTGGAGAAGAGATGAGAAGGCGATGTGAAATCAGATCCTCGGGCCTTCAATCTTGATGCAAGCCTTCTCCAATGCGATCTCCCTCTCTCTCTTTTGTTGGTGAAATCCTCGATTGCCCTAGGTGAGGAAGAAGACGACGGCTGGGTGTCTTGGAAGAAGATGAGACTGGTCTGGGCCGAAGGGGTACTTCTGTTTTTATAGTCCCGCTCATACCGGACACGTCCGGTATACGCGGGCTGGCCCAAGCTATTCCAAAATGTGTTTTCTCTCTTCCAATCCCCTTTTCTATTATTTCTCAGTCCAAAAAGATATAAAATCTTGATCCAAACCGAATATGATCACTTCTCTTATCCAATGCCATCAATTGATTTTCTCTTTTCCAAATATATGGCATAATCAATAATTTGCTTGCTTGAGAGAGATAAAGTGAGACAACGTAGATTGTGGACTTAAGAGAGCCATGTCATGTGTGATTAGCCGATCAAACAATCAAGGAGAGCTATAATCATCACATAACAAGGCTAGGTCACAAAGACCAAGATTCAAATAGTTTTTCAAATTCACACTTCCTACTCATGCTAGTTAGGGGTTTTTGAAAAACATCTCTCCTATGTCACACAAATGCACATTCTAACATATAAAGGGCCTTAGATGCACTTGCAATGTATATATGTAAACACATACCTTTGCCTTGAGCCCACAAGAATACCACTAAGAAGATTCATGGCATGATAATCTTTATGTTGACCTTGATTGCCAAATAATCATGCTAGATTCTAAATCACTTTTCATCCAAAGGACTACAAAGAATGCTAGATAGATTTGTTAGTCCACATTGGTACAAAATAGAAACTTAGCTCCCCCTAAATAAGTGCTTTAAGTAATTTGAATAACTTTCAACAAGCACTTTTATTCTATTAAGAAATCGGGAGCCAATTTTCTATTTTGACCATAAATCAAATAAGTTTGCCATATTTAAAATTGAGTTCGGGAGATGCTCACAATCCACTTAGATTTTAATAAATCATAAGCTTCTGAGTAAATTAGTGATATATGAACATATATGAATCAAAGACTCAGTTGCAATTCAATTAGTGTTCTGGTTCCTGTAATACCGGACACGTCCGGTTGTATACCAGACACGTCTGGAATACACAGAACAGAAACACTGACTTTCTGTCCCTGACCATACCGGACACGTCCGATAGGTGTAGGACAGAACCAATTAATTCACTGCTTGTGATTCTTTATTTATCTCTATTATTTATTTGACACTTGCATCTCAACAAATAAATTGCTCTATTAGAGAATTATTAAAAACATCATATGGCAAACATGATAACTATCAAGTAAAGATAATTAGCCACTTTCAATATTTCACAAACATGCCTATTTGTGAGTCATTGAGCATAAAGTAAACAAAGTGGCTATCCTATAAGGTTTAGGTTTAGGTACTTGTTATCAATGGTGAGGATGAAATACATGATATATTCATTAACTTATCTTCGGGTCAACCATATAAGGAATTATGATAAGAATTGGTTGATAGATTGAGTGAATATTGTCAAATTGCTTGCTCAACCACCCGATGCCTTCATCTCATCACCAAGTACCTACATCATTAACCTAAGCACACTTTGGTACCCAACTCTTGTTGGGTCCTTTTGAGTTAGTCAACAAGTGCTTAGGCACCCAAATGGCTTTAGCACTAGTTTGTGGTGAACACATCACCTTGCTAGTGTTAACTCCATTTGTGGTCTTCCTAAGCTTATCATTATAAACATATGTGTTTGGCTTAGGAGCGTTACCATTTGGGCATTCATAGCTTAGATGCCCCTTTCTTCTACAAGCATAGCATATGCGGCCTTTGTTTGCTCTATGCTTGCTTTGCTTGTATGGACATCTATCAACCTTGTGGCCCATCTCATTGCATCCATAGCATCTTCTTGTTGCAACTTGGGCTTCCTTTCTTGCCTCTTTGTACATTGGACATTTCTTGGTAGGATGCCCCAATTTCTTGCTCATGAGACAAGCACTTTGTCCATCATTCTTCATTTGGTTGGCCAACTTGTTTGAGGCCTTTTGTTCGGCCACTTCACATTTGTCGGCCCAACTCTTATGTGGACACATAGCCCACTCATGTCCATATAATCCACAACCATAGCATAACCTTTTTCCATGTTTCTTGCTCTTAGTTGTGTTGGCCTTGCTTGAAATGTGATTCCTTTGTTGAGTTTTGGAGGAAGCAAGGTTTGAACCCTTCTCAAGCTTCTTCACCATGTAATCACGGTTATCTTGAGAAGGTTGTGCTTTCTCCTCACCCTTCAACCGAATCACATCTTTCTTTAATCTTTTCACCTCTTCTTTGAGCTCTATGTTTTCTATGAGATTTAGCTCAATCGAAGATTGGCTTGTTTGAGGAGTACACTCATTAGTACAAGAAACATTTAATTGAGATGGTGTACTAGTGAGTGAATGTGTGAGAAGTTGAGAGGATTTTACCGATGTGATCACAACCTCATGTGCTACCTCAAGCATAATGCTTGATTCTACTAATTCTTCATGAGAGCACTTTAGATGAACATAATTAGCTTGTAGCACATTGTACTTGCTTGATAGTTCATCTAGCCTTGCCTTGAGCTCTAAGTTTTCCTTCTCTAGTTGGGAAACACTAGAAGAGGAGTTAGTAACTAAAGCATGCTCAATTGACAATTTTTCATACCTTTCACTTAGAGCCTTTAGTTCTTCCATCTTAGAGATGAGAAACAATTCTTGCTTTTGAAGTGATTGCTCTTGCTTCTCAATCTCTTCTTCAAGCTCATCATTCTTTTCAACTATCTTCATGATGATGAACTTGTCTTTGCGGTTGAGATGATCAAGGTTGTAGTTATCTTCAACTTCAACGTCACTCTCATCTTGATCATCTACTTGTGCTTTCTCCTTCTCTTGATCTTTCTTGTTACTCTTCTTCTTACTTTTCTTGGCCATGAGACACAAGTGATGAGTATCATGAGATACTGAGATTGACTCATCACTTGGTCGCCACTGGGCTTGAGCATCGCTGCAAACAGCTGCTTGCTGGTCTGCTGCCTCAGCCATACCGGACACGTCCGGTAGGCATACCGAACACGTCCGGTATGTGCAGGCAGACAACAAGTCATGTGCTGCTTGCACTTCTTGCTCTGGCTCGGCGCTCTTGAGGTCTTGTGAGGCTTCTTTGCTGCATGAAGACACAATGGACATACTTTCCATTGACTCGACCTTAAGTGCATCATCGCATTTGGATTCTCCATATAATTCAACGAGTTTGGTCCAAATGAGATGAGCACTCTCTGGAGGTGGTTGTCCATTGAATATTACCTCATCTTGAACCTCTGCACTCAATGTACTCAAAATGATATTAATAGCTTGAGCATTGAGTTGCACGCATATCTCTTCCACTTTTGATAAATTCTTATAGTTGCTCCAATCAACTATAGGAAGAGGTATGCTTGCAAACACAATATGCTCAACAATAGGACTAATATGTCTAAAAGCATTGAGTACATGAATTGACCAAGGTAGAAAGTTTGAACCATCATTTTGGAGAAGCACCGGCTCCAACTCGATAGACGTCGACATCCTTTTCTCACGGCGGTAAAGCTTTAGGTGAGAACCTGGCTCTGATACCAATTGAAAGGACCCAGGATGTCGCCTAGAGGGGGGGTGAATAGGCGTTTCTGATAATTAACACCTTTAAATGCGGAAACAATTAGAAAGGGGAGTTTCCAAAATGGAAACTCCAAATTAAGAGTACTACCACCCCTCACAAGTTAGCCACAGAGTAAACAAGGTATAAAGAATATATCTAGAAGTTATAACCTTGCAACACCAAGTTAGAACAGAGAATAAATATTTTCAGTGCAGGCAGGAAATACCGGGCGTGTCTGGTATGAATACCGGACGTGTCCGGTATACACGATTTCTGCAGATCGGCCCCGAACTTGCTCCTTTCGATTTCTATCTTCAAACCAAACTGCAGGCACCTAATGGAGATGACAATATACACAGAGAACCTGCAGAATAGCTAGAGCAACACAAATATCAAATGAAATGCGAATTGAGACATGATATTTGTTTTACCGAAGTTCGGACTCGTCCAAGTCCAACTCTCCGTTGAGGGGGCTACGGGCGACCCAGCGAAGGTCAGCCCTAGAGGGTACCACGAAGGTCACTCTAGCCGGAGTCTTTTCCAACTCCTTTTCCTCCTTCCACTAAATGATTCCGAGGCGGCGGAATCGACCGTTACAAACTTTCCGAAGCAACCATAATCTCTCGGTTGCTCTCCGGCGACGCCTAGCCATCTAGGACCGAAGTGTCCAAGAGTAACAAATGCAAATCATGAGATTGACAATATGCACAAGTGCTCAAGTGGTGGCTTGCTCTCTTTTTCAAATTCTCTCTTAACCCACAAATTGATTTTGCAATTTGGATCACACACTCACTAAGAGAGGGTTTAGGAGACTTGGCAAGGCTCAAAAACGTGTGTGTATATTAGCAGAATCAGCAGCCTCCAAAGGTGGAGGCTTGGGGGTATTTATAGCCCCCTTGAAAAACTAGCCGTTTTATAGCCGTTGCAATACTGGACACGTCCGGTATGACTTACACTGCGCCAACAGTAACAAAGTTACAGTCAATTTGTGAGGCGTCGGAACTCTCGATGAATGTCAGAACTTCCGACCGTCAGAACTCCCGACTCACGTCGGAACTCCCGACCCTCAGCATATTTGAAAACCATTGCAACTGAGTTAGAAAATTTGAGGTGTCGGAACTCCAGATACATGTCGGAACTCCCGACCGTCGGGACTTCCGACTTACGTCGGAACTCCCAACACTTAGTACATTTAAAAACAGTTGTTGGCCTTTGGTCATCCATACCGTACATGTCCGGTATGAATACTGAACACGTCCGGTATGACCTGGACAGAGAACTCTCCAAATTATTTAAATTGCGAGTCGTCGGAACTCCCGACCATTGCCGGAACTTTCGACCGTCGGAACTCCCGACATACGTCGGAACTCCTGACGAACCAACCCGAGAACAAGACTTTTATAGTTACTGGGCAAATATCGGACACGTTCGGTATGAATATCGAACACGTCCGGTATTGCCAGACCAGCAAAAATAAAGTTGGCTCTTTTGTCGCTCAAATACTCAAAACTCACATGGGTTGGCTTGAGCACTTATGAAATATTATCTATCAACATGATGCATTCCTTTTAATAGTACGGCATTCCTATTTACTCAAATTTAAAAGTATAATGAATTTAAACCTTTTGAGTTGCTCTTTTTGAACCAAAGCCGTGTATTCCAATCATCATCAAGTGAGGGTGCCAACATGTTGATATTGATCTTTTTCACTTGAGCATAGCCATCTTGAGCACGTGACTTGATTCCATTCATCAAATTTGAATAATCCCAAATGTATCAAGTCACTTCTATCAAACACTCCAATAGTGATTTGATCCTTCACATCAATATGACCATCGTAGCTTGATTAGTACCTCAACTAAATGCAAGTACTTTCTTCTTCACCCTAGCTAGGTTCTTCGGCCGCCAAGCCATCGCTTGCCCTTCACCCTTGCTTAGTACCTCGAAGCCTTTCCTTGCTATCTTCACCATCTCAAGCCATCAAGTCACATCTTGTGTTGAATCATCCATTTATTTGTATTGTTGTCTTTTTCATTTCAATTTAGCAAGCTTCAAATATGAGACCATTCCATATGCAATCCCTTATGTCTCATTAATTAATTCTCACAAGCTTGCTTTTACATAGTACATGGAAATCCCACAATAAACAAGCCTTTGCATGAATTCCATTTGCATTGTTGTCTTGTGCTTGAACTAGATTGTTTATACAACAACACATCATTTTGGCTTTCATTAAGTACCTGTGAGATAACCTATCACCTGTCCACACTTAGCAAACGGGTTAGACCTTTAATCACGTTGTCATTCAATCATCCAAAACCCACTAAAGGGCTAGATGCACTTTCACCAACGATCGTGCATCCCACGAAAGCTATCGCCGTATGGAATATGATACTACCCACGGCCCTCCGGGTTTGAAGCAGTTTACTCCACACCTTCGCCAAGTCATATGGCCCACGAACTTCAAGCTCAAAAAACTTTAGAAGTACGACGGCAAGGAGAACCCCGAATTATGGGTCATGCTCTACAAAACCGCGTGCAGATCAGCCATGGCTGATGAGCACGTCATGTCTAACTACTTCCCACTCACTGTCGGCCATGCAGGCCACCAATGGCTGGTCAGCTTGCTAGCAAACTACTTCGATTCTTGGCAAGAGCTCAAGCAAGCTTTCATCGACAACTTCATTGCTACTTGCAAGCAACCCGGCAACAAATATGATCTGCAGCGGATTCGAGATCGGAAAGATGAGCCACTACACGAGTATGTCCGACGTTTCTCGGAGATGCGCATCAAGGTCCCGTCAATCTCCGACAATAAGGCAATTGAGGCTTTCATCACTGGTCTCCGCTTCCATGATGCCCTACGGGACAAGCTCCTCCGCAAGAGACCTAAATCAGTCAAAGCACTCCTGGCCACTGCCAAGAAATATGCGGATGCCGATGATACTAAAAAGATAATCATCGAAGAAGCAGCAAGGGTTCCACCCTCCACACCGCGACGACTACCGCGGCAATCGTGGTCGGAACGACAATTTTGATCGCCACAACCAGCGTAATCAGCGGTGTAATCGCCGTGATGATTACAAGGGCAAGTGTGCTCAGGAAGACGACGGTGAGGTCAACACCGTTAAGAAAGGTGGCAGATGTCGCAACTACGAAGAATACTACGCCAAAGCATTGAAAGGACCTTGCTAGCTCCACCCCAAGTCGAACCATACCATGGAGAATTGCCGCGTTCTTAAGTCTATCTACACGCGTCAACAGGCTCCGGATATGTCCGACAAGCCTAACGATGCAGGGGAACAACGCAACGAGGACAACGATGATGAAGACGTAGATCCCCGACACAAGTACGTCAAGCCAACCGATCGCGTCCACACCATCATTGGAGGCAAAGTGTCCATTGAGACCAAACGAGAACGCAAGTTGCTCGCCCGTGCTTGCTTGAACGTGGCCAACGCCGACAACCTCATCGCCGATCTGTGGCTCCCTCCTTGGTCTCACCGTGAGATATCTTTCAGCAGAAAGGACCAATGGGCTACAATACCTAAGCCAGGACATTTTCCTCTGGTCCTCGATCCTTGTATCAACAAGGTCCAGTTCGACAGAGTGCTGATTGACGGCGGTAGCTCCATTGATATACTGTTCAAGAACAGTTTGCCAGCTCTGAAGATAACCCAGGCTGATCTCAAGCCATAGGAGGCATAGTTCTGGGGTGTTCTCCCCGGACAGAGCTCTACTCCTCTCGGGCAGATCACGCTACCTGTGCAATTTGGTACCCTAGACCACTTCCGCACCGACTACGTCAACTTTGTGGTCGCCAACTTCGAAGGCACCTACCATGCTATCCTTGGTCGACCAGCGCTCACCAAGTTCATGGCCATACCTCACTACATCTATTTGGTGCTCAAGATGCCTACTTAGAAGGGGGTTCTAACTCTCAAGGGCAACGTGTACGCAGCTTCCTCCTGCGAGGATGACAGCTTCAAAATAGCAGAGGCTCATGACCTCTCTATTCGCATGGCCAAGACCACGCTCGACGCCAAGAAGACCCTAGCCGACCACCTGGAGATCCCAGAGCTCGAGGCCCCACGCAAGAACGTCAAGTCCAAAGAGCACAAAGCGATCCAGCTGGTCGATGGTGCTCCCAGCAAAACGGCCCTTATCGGGGCCAACCTGGATCCTAAATAGGAAGACGCGCTCGTCAGGTTCTTGAGGAGCAACGTGAGCGTGTTCGCATGGAAACCCGCTGACATGCCCGGTGTACCTCGGAACTTGATCGGGCACTCCTTAAATGTCGACGGCAAGGCCAAACCTATCAAGCAGAAGCTACGACGGTTTGCTCGTGACAAAAAGGAGGCTATTAGGGTAGAAGTTACACGGCTTTTGGCAGCCGGATTTATCAAAGAAGTGTATCATCCGGAGTGGTTAGCCAACCCGGTCCTTGTACGCAAAAAGAATAATGAATGGAGAATGTGCGTTGATTACACTGATCTCAACAAACACTGCCCTAAAGACCCCTTTGGCTTACCTCGCATAGATGAGGTCGTAGATTCAACTGCCGGTTGCGAGTTGCTTTCCTTTCTCGGTTGCTACTCTGGTTATCACCAGATCGCTCTCAAAGAGGACGACTAGATCAAGACATCCTTCATCACGCCCTGCGGCGCTGTCAGTGTGGGACCCACAGGATACCCCGCAAGGAGGAGAGAAGATCTAGTCTAACTAGGATTCTCCCCATGTAATCTTAGTAGTAGTATTATCCTGTAATCCTACTAAGAACTCTCATTGTAAACCGACTAGGATTCTGACCTCCTAACTATATAAAGGAGGGCAGGGTTCCTAGAGAGAACAACACAACAACACAATCAATCCAACGCAAAGGCTAACGCTGACTGGACGTAGGGCTATTACTCGATCAACGATCGAGGGCCCGAACCAGGATAAATCGACTGTCTCTTGCGTTTATCGTTGAGTTCTGCATATGCTGAAGCCCGAACAATACTGCCTCGGGGACCCCTGTGGCAGGCTATCGGTGGTCAAACATCGACAGCTGGCGCGCCAGGTAGGGGCTTTCGATGAATTTGCATCCGAGAGCTCGATGGACCTCAACAACATGATCTTCTCGACGGGATCGACCTTCATCTTCGGTTCATGGATCTGCGAGGCGGACGACAACGGCAAGCTTCAAGGCCGTCTCCTCGAAGATTCAAAACACCATGAAGACTATTCCATTCTGGCAACTACGACAGACCAAATCTCTGGAAGATTCGCGCAACTCATGGTGTCCAATTCAACTCAGGTTTCATGGCTTTGCGCATCTGACTTGAATTCAGGCTCTGCTTCCGAGATAGAGTCTTATCCGAGTTCTTTCGGGAAGCCCAGTACTTTTTTGATGGGGCTTAAGAACATGGCCCTGACCTATCAAGAATACAACTCGGGGTACATGCAGAATCTTTTCAAGAAGTCGATGCCACTGAAGGGAGCTCAGGAAGGACTCGTACTGACTATAACATCTCAAGACTGCATCGTCCACTGGCCGGGCTCTGTTCCTGAGGATAGCAGTACCCAGCTAGACGACACGACGACGACAGCTATTCTACCTTACCAAGAAGGAGACTCGAACTGCGACCTTGAGGCCTCTACTAAAGTTATTAGCAACTCCGATAGTGTGGAAACTAACGCTAATAATAGAACAGTTCACGCACGGAAAGTACTCATGGTTCGCCGTCCTCGGTCACCATTGGTCCCCTAGAAGCACCCGATGTCAGGTCATCGGATGAATCAGAATCCAACATATCACCCTTTGCCCAGGGCTACGATGGTGAAACCAAGAATCAGAAACAAGCTAGAGAAAGAAAAAACAAGTTGAAGCAAGGACGCCAACACCGTGCTAGGCAGCGCAAGTAAGCCTGGATCAGATATGAATCAGAGTTGGCCAAATACGACAGAAGAAAATCAAAACGAGAAGTCGAAGAAAGACGCACGGCAAGTACGCCCTACGATAAGATCCGAGAAGCGTTAGAAGAACTCAGAGCGACCTCACATCCCGGTGAAAAATATGATCAGCTCCGGGACTTGCTCCGGTCAACGGCCCTGAGAACGCATGAAGAAAGAACCCAATCAAGACTACCCGCCAGATCAACAACCCATTGGCAAGAAGATCAAAATCAAAGGAAGTCCGCTTTCGAGAGACTTGGACCAAGTGGAAGTCATAACAGAGAAAGTAGGAGGGACCATAGTCAAGGCCACCGAGTTGAACAACCAAGAAAGACCAGGAGTAGGGCGCCTGCCTAGATGGCCTCATAGAATTACTCTCATCAAAACAACAATTGGCCAGAAGAAGGTGCCGAATCGGAATTCAAAGAAGCCGGAACGCACGATAGATTCCCCTATTTTGCAAACAGACTTGCGTCAATACGACTACCTCACAAGTTCAAACCGTCCAACCACTCTAAGTATGATGGCAAAACTGAACCAAGGCAATGGCTCAGGATATATTCACAATCAGTTGAACTAGCCAGAGGAGACGACGATATCAAGACCCTGTTCTTTCCCATGGCCCTGGAAACCATGCCTCTCCAATGGTTCGACAAATTAAATCCAGGATCAATCAGAAATTGGGAGGACTTGCAAAGAGCTTTTTGTGAAAATTTTGCAGGGATCATTACACACCCGATCCCTCACGCAGAATTAAAAGGACTCAAGCAGAAGGGAGGCGAGAGTCTCAGAGATTACTATCGATGATTCGGCAAACTACGGGCTCAAGTGCATGACATCACCGAACGAGAAGTAATTGAATCTTTCTCTCACGGAATCATGGCTAGGTGGTAATTTCAAGACTTCTGCAAAGAAAATCCGAGAAACAACAAAGAATTCAGGCGAACAGTAGAAAAGATGATTACTGCAGAAGAGAAGACACGAGAGAGGTTCCCAGATAGAAGCAACCGAGACAACCCAGACAAGCAAAATCATCGAAATAGCAGACATCAGGAAAGAAAACGTAGACCAGACAACACCGTGGCAATGGCTGACAAATCAAAGAAGTTTTCCAAACCCAGAAGATATGATGACATCGAAAACATACGTTGCCCATGCACCCTAATGGGAGGCACACCATCGGAAATTGCTACACCTTTAATGATCGATACACAAGAAAAGATAATAAGGAGGACACCAAAGAAGACAATCAGAAAAAAGATGAAGACAACCACGAAGACAAAGGATTCCAAAAATCCAGGGGGATGGTAGCGGTGATCTTCTCCGGGGCCCCAGATTGCAGAAGCAAACATCAAGTAAAATTAGCACTACGGACTATCATGACAGCAGAACCGGCTACCCCAAGATATCTCAATTAGTCACAGTATCCAATCCAATTTTGTAGAGAAGACCAATGGACTAGCGTGGGAAACGCAGGCCATTACCTACTGGTTCTAGATCCAACTATTGCCGGTATGACTGTCACCAAAGTACTAATCGACGGGGGAGCCGGACTCAACATCATCTTTTTAGAAACGCTAAGGAAGATGGGACTGCAACTCGCCGGGATGATTACACCAACAAGTACACCTTTTATGGCATAGTACTCGGCAAGGCAGCCATGCCACTTGGGCAAATAACTCTACCCATTACTTTTGGAACTCCTTCGAACTACCGTACAGAGTTCATCAAGTTTGAGGTTGCAGACTTCGATTCATCATACCATGCAATCCTTGGACGCCCAGCACTAGCAAAATTCATGGCAATACCACATTATCCGTACCTACTGCTTAAGATGCCAGGACCTAACGGTGTCCTTTCTCTTCGAAGTGATTTGAAGCGCGCTTTCGACTACGACGTTCAGGCAATCCAAATCGCGGCCAAAGCACAAGCCGACAATGGAAGAAAAGAAGTAGCCACTATTGCCGCAGAAGTAAGCCAAGAAGAACTAGAGATACCAGCTAAAAAGCCCAGCATCCTCGCATCACCAAAAGAAGCTGACGTCAAGCAAATCGACCTGGGCACTAGCGATCCCTCTAAGACAACAACCATAAGCGCCCACCTCTCGGCAAAATAGGAACTCGCGCTCACCAACTTTCTTTGGGACAACAAAGATATCTTCGCTTGGAAGCCGGCCGACATGCCAGGTGTCCCAAGAGAGTTGGCTGAGCACAGAATTGATATCAATGAAAACTCCAAGCCTGTAAAGCAATGGCTACGACGATTCTCACCTGACAAGAAGGCAGCGATTAAAAAAGAAATCACAAAACTAATGGCGGCTGGATTCATTAGAGAAATCCTTCATCCAGATTGGCTAGCAAACCCAGTTCTAGTATAGAAAAAGAATATGGACGAATGGCGCATGTGTGTTGACTACACAGATCTCAACAAGCACTGCCCGAAAGATCCGTTCGGGCTGCCACGCATTGATCAAATAGTTGATTCAATAGCAGGATCCGCCCTATTATCCTTTCTTGATTGCTATTCAGGGTATCACCAGATCGCATTAAAAGAGCAAGACCAGAGCAAGACATCTTTCATTACTCCGTTCGGTGCCTACTGCTACAAGACCATGTTGTTTGGACTCAAGAATGCTGGAGTCACTTACCAAAGAGCTATCCAAACATGCCTTGGAGATCAGATCGGCGAAAACATAGAAGCATACGTGGACGACGTGGTGGTAAAAACAAAGAACCTGAATACACTGATTGAGGCCTTAAAACAAACTTTCAAGAACTTGAAAAGATGGAGGTGGAAATTGAACCCAAACAAATGTGTATTCGGAGTCCCTTTAGGACAACTACTCGGTTTCCTGGTCAGTCATCGCGGAATTGAAGCAAGCACCAAGCAAATTCGAGCCATAATAGAGATGGGCCCACCTCGAAATATCAAAGATGTACAAAAGCTAACAGGCTGCATGGCGGCACTCAATCATTTTATTTCAAGGCTCGGCGAGAAAGGGTTACCTTTCTTTAAACTACTAAAGAAGACAGGCAAGTTCGAGTGGACGGAAGAAGCTAATGAAGCTTTCAAGAAACTTAAGGCATACCTCACATCCTCACCAGTTCTCACACCTCCAAAGAAAGACGAAGACATGATGCTATACATTTCGACAACTTCCACTGTGGTCAGCATGGCGATAGTCATGGAAAGAGAAGAAGAAGCGCGAGTATATAAAGTACAACAACCCGTATACTACATCAGCGAAGTACTGTCAGAATCTAAAATTCGGTACCCGCATGTGCACAAACTACTGTACGCCCTATTGATCACTTCACGCAAGCTCCGCCACTATTTTGAAAGCCACAAGATCACCGTGGTGACAGACTTCCCACTCGGAGACATCTTGCACAACAGAGACGCAACAGGGCGCATATCAAAGTGGGCAGTCGAACTTGGCGCTCTCAACATCGATTTCACCCTGCGGAAAGCAATCAAATCTCAAGCCCTTGCCGATTTCGTTGCCGAGTGGACAGAGATTCAACAACCCATGTCAAATATAATCCTTGACTATTGGAAGATGTACTTTGATGGATCACTCAAGCTAGGCGGAGCCGGTGCGGGTGTTCTCCTAATCTCTATAGACGGAAAACAACTTAAGTATGTCCTTCAGATATTATGGCAATCTACCAACAATGAAGCAGAGTACGAAGCTCTCATACACGGGCTACGAGTGGCAATTACCCTCGGAATAAAGCGATTACTCGTATACGGGGATTTGGCAGTAGTCATCAACCAGGTAAACAAAGATTGGGACTGCACCAAAGAAAACATGGGCGCTTACTACGCTGAAATCCAAAAACTCAAAAAACATTTCCAAGGGTTAGAAATTCTACATGTCCTATGCGATAGCAACATTGCAGCAGATGTCCTAGCCAAGCTCGAATCAGACAGGGCAAAGGTCCCACCCAGCGTATTCATAGAGGAGTTATCAGCTCCTTCTATCAAACAACCCGGTGAGAACCCCAGAACTCACAACCAAAGGCGACTAGATTCTGGTAATCAACACTTTATGGACACAAGCTTTTATTGATTATATCAAAGAGAATAAGTTGCCAGCTGATAAAGAGAAAGCTACCCGAGTTGTTCGCAGAAGCAAAAACTATGTCCTGGTGGGGGACAAGCTCTTTAGAAGAGCTGCATCGTCAGGAGTACTCCTAAAATGTGTCTCATTTCAAGAAGGCAGAGAAATCCTAGACGAAATACACTCAGGTTGCTATGGAAATCACGCCGCTTCAAGAACACTAGTCGGCAAAGCTTTCCGCACCGGATTCTACTGGCCAACAGCTTTGAAAGACGTAGAAGAACTCGTCAGAAAATGCAGAGGTTGTCAAACGTTCGCAAGACAAGCTCATGTGCCAGCTCACAACCTCATCTGCATCCCACCCGCTTGGCCTTTCTCCTGCTGGGAGCTGGATCAAGTAGGACCCCTCAAGAAAGCAAAGGGTGGTTTCGAATACATCTTCGTGGCAATTTACAAGTTCACCAAGTGGATCGAATACAAACCACTCGCAAAATACAGCGCAGCCAAAGCAGTCGAGTTCATCCAAGACATTATGCATCGCTTCGGCATGCCTAATCGAATCATCATAGATTTAGGCTCTCCCTTTACAGCCACAGAGTTCAAAAGTTGGGCGCATGATTGTGGCTTCGGCATAGATTACGCATCAGTCACACAACCAGAAGCCAACGGACAGGTAGAAAGAGCCAATTGACTCATACTAGTCGGGTTGAAACCAAGACTGTATGAAGAGCTAGCAGACTATGGATCAAAGTGGATTGAAGAATTACCCAAAGTAGTATGGGGGCTACGGACTCAAATAAGCAGAGCTACCGGATACTCGCCTTTCTTCCTAGTTTATGGATCAGAAGCTGTACTACCTGCCGACTTGATTTGGACGTCATCGAGGATAGAACAGTATGACGAAGGAGAAGTAGAACACACCAGAAGATTAGAACTTGACACTACAGAAGAAGTCAGGGTGAACGCTACCCTTCAATCAGCAAGATACCTCTAGGGATTAAGACGCCACTACAACAAGAATACCCAGCCTCGATCACTACAAGTTGGAGACCTAGTGCTAAGAAGAATACAAAAAACTGACGGACGCCACAAACTACTCAATCCATGGGAAGGTCCTTTTATTGTCTCAAAAGTCACTAGACCAGGCACGTACAAGTTAATGACTGAAGATGAGAAAGAAGTCAGCAATACATGGCACATCAGCCAGCTAAGAAGATTCTACGCATGAAAACAACTCAAGGGAGAATACATGTACAAACCACAAGATCAACGTTCATGGCCAATAAAGATGTTGTCCCTCGACAAAATATGTCTTATGGCTTATCAAACGATCATGATCAATAAAGATGGTTTTTCGGCAACATACGTCTTATGATGGTTAACCCCGAGTTGTTTCTAAAAGAGCAAAATGGCTGAAACATGCCTGAGCCTACCGGCTGAGAGCAAAATAGCTGAAAAGATGCTTGAGCCCACCAATGAGGGTAGCTAACAAGCTAACACCCGAACCAAAGAGCAAAATGGCTGAAACATGCCTGAGCTTACCGACCAAGAGCAAAATAGCTGAAAAGATGCTTGAGCCCGCCGATGAGGGTAGCTAATAAGCTAACACCTGAACCAAAGAGCAAAATGGCTGAAACATGCCTGAGCCTACCGGCCGAGAGCAAAATAGCTGAAAAGATGCTTGAGCCCGCCGATGAGGGTAGCTAACAAGCTAACACCCAAACCAAAGAGCAAAATGGCTGAAACATGCCTGAGCCTACCGGCCGAGAGCAAAATAGCTGAAAAGATGCTTGAGCCCACCGATAAGGGTAGCTAATAAGCTAACACCTGGAGAAAAGAGCAAAATGGCTTAAACATGCCTGAGCCCAAGACAAGACCCTCCAGCTCCTTGTTTCAAAAAGCAAGAGGCTCAGGGGCTACACCCAAAGGGGAATACTTTGGAGTCCGCACCGAGTTGTTTATGCGGCGCAGACAGGAGCCAGGCAAGCACTCAACAGATCAAGAAAATTCGTCAAGACAACGGTCTACACCGAGTTGTTTACATGGCAAAGACTAAGGCCAGACAAGCACTCAACAGATCAAGAGAGGTTGTCAACACAAGGATAATGTGCAAAGTTGTTCACATGGCAAAGTCGAAAGCAAGACAAAGTACTCGGCAAGTCAAATAACATTGATCACTTGGACAACTCATCCAAGGAATAAATAAGGCATCCAGGCAGAGCGGAAAATCTTCATTCAAAAGAGTATAACTACTCTATTACAAAAGCCAGAGTACAGAGATTGATTACATTCAAGCATTATCATCCGGAGTAGAAACATCAATATTGGGATTATCTACGATCTTCCTGGCTAAGTCGTCGACTTCGGGCTCTATCCTTTCAATGGCATCAATGTACTCTTGACTATCAGCTTCCTCTGCTATCTTGGACAAAGGCGCCTCTAGAGCAAGAACCCAGACCTAGGCCAGGACATTCTTGGTACATAGTTGGGTGCACCTCTTCACGAACTCTTGAAAACGAGTCGGAATTCGGGGAATCAACTGAGCCCAAGACTACCCATCATCCACTGGAGTTCGGAGAGCGTCGACTACTGAACGAAAGGATTTCCACAAAGCTTTCCAGTTTTCAGTAGCCGTCGCCAACTTGCCAGACAAGTCTTCAATAGTTTTTTGAGCCTGCACAAGATCTCTATCAGCTCCACGCCTAATCAACTTAGCAAGCGCGAGTTCTTCCTCAGCATGAGTAATTACCTCCTCAGCCTTGTTGTGACTACAACAGACAAGAGTCTTCATTTCATCGATACTCTCTGAGAGCTTCTGCTTTTCAGCTCGGAGAGCTAGACAAGGCACCAAACAACAAGTCAGAAGAAAGGAAAGTTTGAATACAGAAGGAAACAAAAAGAACCCGCCATACCATTGCATTCTTTCTTCGCCGCTTCCAAGTTCTTCATGGCCTCTGAGTTCTTTAAAGCCTCCTGGATAGCAGCATCCCTCTGTCTCTCAGCCTCAACTACCCGGGCACGAAGTGATTTTTCCTCCTTCTGATGCGTTTAACGCTCAGCCTCCAGCTCGGCCTGACAGAGACCAAGATCTGTCTTCAAGGCGCTTAACTCAGAGGACAACTTCTTCTCGGTTTTCGACAAGAAAAAGAAGCCGGTATGGTCCCGGGAGAAGGACTGAACAAGAAGAAAGAAAGAAATGAGGCATAAGAACAGGAGAAAAATGAACATCCAAAGAAAGAACTTCAGAAAACTTACTTGGAGTTTTTCTCCAAAAGAAGTTGCAAAGTCTCCCCAAGAAGTGGTCAACTCTGACAACCGATGAGTGACATCAAATTGATACACCACGTCTTCAGTAGAGAGAGTAGCAGTGGGGGAAGACGACCAATGCGGAGAAGGCAAAAGCAGGGACACATCATGGGAAGTCCCGGCTACCTCCCTAGACGAGTCCACCACCATGGCCACGGTCACCTCCGGGGGAGCCAAGCCAGTAGCAGCCTCATCACCAGGAAACCTTGTCTCCCCCACAACAACTTCGCCGACCATGTGCTACGAGTCCTGAGGCTCGGTAATCGGTGGCACACCAGAAGATTAGCAAGAAGTCGATGGGGGTCGAGAGAAGACGAAGGCCTAAAAGTTGACAAAGAAACTCGCCAATAAGAACAAAAGAAAGGGGAAACAGAAGCAAGGAGATGAAACCAGAAGTCACTCACCCGGCTATCTTCTTCTTCGTAAATCACAAAGAAGACCTCGCAGGGGGAACAACGGCAGCAAAAACATCACCGCCACCCTGTGACAGAAGCGACACGGCTGGTATCAGAGCCCCAGAGGAACCCGGAACCAGAACCCTAGAGGAACTTGGCGCCGGAGCCCCAGAGGAATTCAAGCCCAATGACCGCCTGCTACAAAAAGCCAAGACAAAGTCAGAACAAGAAAAGGCGCTCAACAAAACAAAGACAAATAAACAACTCACCGACACGTAATGAGGGGCACATCATCGACCTCATCCTCCTCAGTCTCCAGCAAGACAGCTACAGCACCATCTGAAAACAGAGAGAAAAGAACTCGGTCAACGGCACAAATAAATAACAGAAAGACCAAACATATTAATATGCTGACCTAGGAGCACGCTACCTATAACTGGAGTACCTAGAAGAGTACTCGGCTAGCGAGACTTCTTGGAAGCAGGTAAACCAGATGAAGAACCATCCGCCCGCCCCCTCTTCGGGACACTACGAGGACCTCGAGGGACTAGACGAGGAATATATTCTTCATATACATCAACAAATCCAGAGGAAACTCCAGGAAACACTGTGGTGATTTGGAACTTACTGGTTACAGAAGACCCAGCAAGGTTCTCCCTAGTACTCACCACAGCAGGGAGGACATCAAGGGGGGTCAGGTCAACAAAGTTGCGCCCCAATTCCTACTAAAAGAATAAAACAACAAGACAAGGAAAATTAAGCAAAAATGGATACAAAAAAAAGAAAAGAAGAAATACAGAAAGTACTCGCACGAACAGAAAATGACTTACAGATGGAGGCGGGTTGTTGGCAGAGAACTCGGAGACAGAAAGTGGGACAATGCTTGCTCCTTTCAGCATCTTCTGGAGACGCTCAAGTACCTCCTCGTCGGTCAACTCAAGGGCCGGGACCATGCGTGAAGGATCCTCAGCCCCAGAGTACTCGAAGCCAAGGTTCTCTCGCTCCTTCAGAGGCTGAACATGGCGACGAAGAAAGTTTGACACAATATCGAAGCCGGTCAAGCCCTGCTGCTTTAGAGTGCTTATCCGCTCAAGAAACAACTGGATCACCTAGAGCTCGTTTGGCGTCAGGGAGTTCTTTTCCCACCGGTCATTAACCGAGGGACCAGACCCAGAATGTATGGCAAGAGAAGGAATCAAATTGGCGGCATAGAACCAATCAGCACGCCAATCCCTCATAGAATCAACCAGGTCATAGTCAAATAACTTACTTTTAAGACCCTAGCAAAACTGAATCCTACAGCCGCCAAGAACATTGGTGTCTTCACGATGGGGTTGAGGCTTCAAACGAAAGAAGTGGCAGAAAAGAGAAAGAGAAGGAGGAATTCCAAGGAAAGCTTCACAGAGATGTACGAAAACAGAAAGATGGAGGACAGCATTGGGGGTAAGAAGGTTCAAAATAACCCCAAAATAATTAAAGAATCGATGGAGGAAGGCAGAAGCAGGAAGGCAGAGTCCAGCACGGACAAAGGAGACAAAGAGGACGATCTCACCAGGACCTGGAGCAGGGACCCGATGCTCGCCTGGAGCTCTCCATTCAGCAATGTCCTTGTTCTGGATCAAGCCATCGCTAACAAGCTCGCGGAGCAGGTCTTCGGTTGTTGTCGGAGCCGGCCAAACCTTCTGGGCAGCCCTCATGGCCACGAACTCTGGGTTCTCGATCAAAGAAAGGGACGACTCCTCATCCACGAAGGCTGCCTGGGACTTGTTCGTAGCCCAAAGAAATGGTGCTAGACGAAGCTAGGATGGCAGCGCTCGGGTGACGGCGACAATGGCGGCGGCGGATTTCCAAAAGCTAGGGTTTCAAGGCAAGAGCTGGGCAATAAAGAAAACGAAGATAAAAGGTCTTTAAATAGATTTTACAGTGATAAAAACGGCCCACCAGGCCTGTTAAAACACGGTGTGGGAACGCAACGGTCCATTTACTAACACAGCTAAAATGACGAACGGCACAAATCCACACAACGGTACAGTTTAACAGACATATTTCAGACTTATCCGTCTAGCACCATGGCAGAGTTTTTAGATTACTACAAAAACAACCCGTCAACCATGAAGAAACAAAGGGCTACCTCGCAAGGAACAAAAGAACCCGGTTATTAAAGAAAGAACTCGGGAGCCTCATGAATAACCAGGATTACAGTAGAAAAATGAATGACAACTCTGAAGACAAGATTCTTTCCATTACAAATGGCTTCAAAAATAGAAGATTACACATCTTACAAGACCCAATGAACTCAGCACTACGACAAGCAAGGTAGCAAAAAGGAGCCCGGACACAACTAGGCTCTGGAACGACTACGTGCTCCAAATTGCTACTCGATAGAACAAACCGTGCTCGGCTACACTGTTTTCTTCAAAGGACGGACGTAATGCATCCAAGGCGGAAATCAGCAGCACGGCGGGACAACATAGACCAGGGGAAGTCGACAGGCATCTGTCTACCCAAGCCCGACGTGATGCAGGATCAGGTGTTGATCTGCACCGGACAGTCTCAAGACAGACGGCGAGGATCAACCCAGAACTGCCGGATGAAGGAACGAAGCCCACATCACAAGACTTCCTCCAACTACCACCACGTACTTCCAAGTACAATGCCGCTACGGGATTAGTCTACCTCTAATCCCTATCACAAGACTTCCTCCAGCTACGACAAGACACACAGGAACTACAAGATACGCCCAGGGGCTGCTCTACCTCACAAACTACCATATTCATGACTACGAAGTTTTCAACAAAATGTTCAATGGATGAAAGCAAGCACCCCGGGAGGGTATTTATAGATCGAAGGAGCGGCGCACATGGACTAGGAGTACCAACGAAACAAGCCTTTCAAAGGACACAGTGAAAAGACAGGACTCAATAATGGAAGACTCAGAAGGAACAGTACTCAAAGACGAGCATATCTAGAAGAATATGCCAAAACTGTACAACCCGTGAACAGACAACATTTACACTCAACCACCACCATACAACTACACCTGACAAATAGCAGACTACCAGAGAATACGCCAAGAACAATGCGTCCGAGTTCTTTTAGAATCAAAGAACCCAGATAAATGCTCAGAGGCTACAACAGGAGAAGATTTTAGTTCCTCGAACAAATCAGACTCAAGACCCTCCAACTCTTTGTTCCAAACAGCAAGAGGCTCAGGGGCTACACTCAGTGAGTGCATTTTTGTCAAAAAAGCGCACATCACTCGAAAGACTTCCTCAAGTCAGCAATTTTAAAACAATATAAGATTCAAGACCCTCTAGCTCCTTGTTCCAAATAGCAAGAGGCTCGGGGGCTACACTCAGTGAGTGCACTTTTTTCTTCGAAAAAGCGCACGTCACCAAGAAGACTTCTTCAAGACAAAACTACTTCAAGGAATCATGACAAAAAGAAGCCAGGCCGAGCTATATCCGAGTTCTTTTTGATAAAGAACCTGGGCACATGCTCGGGAACATTTCAACGAAGGATCAGAGTGATTTCAAGACAAGACCCTCCAGCTCCTTGTTCCAAATAGCAAGAGGCTCATGGGCTACACCCAAAGGGGAATACTTTTTTCTTCAAAAAGGTACACTCCACGCGAAGATCTCACAGAGCGCTACACGGTTTCACTCAAGAAAGCACTTAGACGATGCTTATTCCTGCTCGGCAAAGCCTGAAAGAACAAGATGAGGTTTCCAGAGCTCAACCATGAAGTGCTCGGGGGCTTGTCGGTGCGGGACCCACAGGATACCCCGCAAGGAGGAGAGAAGATCTAGTCTAACTAGGATTCTCCCCATGTAATCTTAGTAGTAGTATTATCCTGTAATCCTACTAAGAACTCTCATTGTAAACCGACTAGGATTCTGACCTTCTGACTATATAAAGGAGGGCAGGGTTCCTAGAGAGAACAACACAACAACACAATCAATTCAATGCAAAGGCTAACGCCGACTGGACATAGGGCTATTACTCGATCAACGATCGAGGGCCCAAACCAGGATAAATCGACTGTCTCTTGCGTTCACCGTAGAGTTCCGCATACGCTGAAGCCCGAACAATACTGCCTGGGGACCCCCATGGCAGGCTATCAGTGGTCAAACATCGACAGGCGCTTACTGCTACACGACCATGTCGTTCGGGCTAAAGAACGTCGGGGCTACCTACCAACGCGCCATACAGGCCTGCCTTAACGACGACATAAAAGACGACCTCGTCGAGGCTTATGTTGATGATGTAGTTGTTAAAACCAAGGAAGCATACGCCCTTGTTAACGATCTCGAACGTACCTTTACAGCTCTTAACAAATTCCAGTGGAAATTAAACCCAAAGAAATGTATCTTTGGTGTTCCATCTAGTATATTGCTTGACAACGTTGTCAGTCACGACGGCATATGCCCTAACCTAGAGAAGGTAAAAGTTGTCTTGGACATGAAGCCACCTAAAAAGGTAAAGGATGTTCAGAAGCTCACCGGATGCATGGCTGCCCTCAGTCGTTTTATATCAAGATTAGGCGAAAAGGGACTGCCGTTTTTCAAGCTGCTCAAGGCAACCAAGAAATTTGAGTGGTCGGAGGAAGCAGACGCTGCCTTTACACAGCTAAAACAATACCTTACATCACCTCTGGTCCTCACTGCTCCCAGAGAAGACGAAACCCTCCTGCTTTACATTGCGGCAACTAACCGAGTGGTCTCCACTGCCATGGTGGTCGAACGTGACGAGCCCGGCCACGTCTACAAGGTACAACGACCAATCTATTTCATTAGTGAGGTACTCAATGAATCCAAGACCAAGTACCCATAGATTCAGAAATTGATCTACGCCATACTGATTACATCCCAAAAGTTGAAACACTACTTCGACGGATATCGTGTGGTGGTCATGACCGAGTACCCTCTAGGAGACATCATTTGCAACAAGGATGCGAACGGGCGCATCATCAAATGGGCAATGGAGCTATGCCCTTTCTCCTTGGAATTTGTAAGCCGTACTACAATCAAGTCTCAGGCACTTGTCGATTTCATCATCGAGTGGACAGACTTAAGCACACCTGCCTCTCAGGGGCCCGCCGAGTATTGGAAGATGTACTTCGACGGCTCTCTCAACATCGACGGTGCAGGAGCAGGAGTCCTCTTCGTGTCGCCATCCAAGGAGCAGCTCCGATACGTCCTCAAGATTTATTTCCCGGCATCTAATAACGCTACCGAGTACGAAGCATGCCTACATGGTCTGCGCATTGCGATCGAGCTCAGTGTCAAACATCTCTATGTCTACGGGGACTCGACTCTAGTCATCAACCAACTCAACAAGGACAGGGATACGACCATTGAAAAGATGGATGCATACTGCAAATCGATCAGAAAGCTAGAAGGCAAGTTCTATGGCATCGAGTACACACATGTGGTCCAGGACAAAAATCAAGCAGCAGATGCGTTGTCAAAGTTAGGATCATCCTAAGCCAAGATCCCACATGCGTATTTGTTCAAGACCTGCTCACGCCTTCCATCGAAGAGGAAGATCCCACGGTCGACAAGCCTCCAGACCAGCTATTGGTTGCTACGATTCTGGCGTCAAACACTACCAAACCACCTCCGACCACTAAGGAGCCTGACTAGAGAGCGCCTTTCATCAAGTACCTAACAGATGGTAGCGGTTACACCGATCGGATAGAAAATGAACGCATGATGCGTCGCAGTAAGCAGTATCTGCTCGTCGATGGCAAATTGTGGCGCAAGAACGCAAAGGAGGAAATCTTGATGAAGTGTATAACCTAGGAGGATGGTAAACATCTCCTAGACCAAATCCACTCTGGCTCCTATGGCAACCATGCGGCCTCGAGAATGCTGGTTGGCAAGGCTTTTCGAGCAGGGTTCTATTGGCCGTCAGCCGTAGCTGATGCAGAGAAGCTAGTCCGCCATTGTGAAGGTTGTCAGTTCTTTGCCAAGAGAATTCACGTACCAGCACACAAGATTCAGACAATACTAGCCTCTTGGCCCTTCGCATGCTGGGGACTGGATATGATCGAGCCTTTCAAATCGGCTCCTGGGAAATTTACATGCGTCTTTGTGCTGATCGACAAATTTTCCAAGTGGATAGAGTACATGCCTCTGGTCCAGGCATCTTCAGAAAAGGCTGTCACGTTCATCGACTAGGTCATCCACCGCTTTGACATACCCAACAGCATCATCACTGATCTGGGTACTCAGTTCACCGGGAACGCTTTTTGGGACTTCTACGATGAAAGGAGCATAGTAGTGAAATACGTCTCAGCGGCGCACCCTAGAGCTAATGGAAAGGTCAAGCGGGCAAATGGCATGATCTTAGACGCACTTAAGAAGAGGATGTACAGGGAAAATGACAAAGCTCCCAGAAGATGGCTCAAAGAGTTACCAGCCATGGTCTGGGGTCTCAAAACCCAGCCTAGTCGCAAAACCGGCGTATCACCATACTTTATGGTTTATGGCGCTGAGGCAGTGCTCCCAGCAGATATAGCCTTCAGATCAGCACTGGTAGAGAATTTCAACGAAGACAAGGCCAATGAAGTACGGGAGTTAGAAGTGAATAGTGCAGAAGAGAAGCGGCTCGATTCCTGTATACGTACAGCAAAATACCTTGCTGTTTTACGCAGGTACTACAACAAGAACGTTAAGGAGCGATTCTTCGTGGTTGGGGACCTAGTCTTGAAGTGGAAGATGAATCAGGCTGGTGTCCACAAACTCACAATTCCATGGGAAGGGCCCTTCGTGATCAAGGAGGTTACACGACCAACGTCTTACAGGTTAGCTCACCTGGACGGTACAGACGTACGCAATTCATGGCACATCGACAAGCTTAGGTGTTTCTATGCTTAACTACTAAGATATGTACTCCTCTTGTACTTTCAATTTAATTCAATAAAGCTATTATGATTTTCTCTGACCATTCTAATGTATCACTTCGAAGTCTATTGTTATTCTAACTCAACCAGTCAAAACCGACCACCATTCCTTCCCAGGTTTTCGGAGCAGGCCCTGACTCTGGTTCCTCCCAATGCGTGCATGGGATCTGCTCTCTATGCTACGGGTGATCGGCAGGTCCCCTCTGGTTTGACTTGTGTGCGTCTACGTGTGCATAGGCTACGCACCTCACACTCCGACCACAGGGCAAACCAGGGCCATACAAACCTTTCAGGATGACGTGTCGACTAAACTGGTACAACTAAACAGAACGCTAACATGTTCTCACTTAGTTACACCAACATGATATTCAAGCTTAAATACGTTTTCTACAAAACAAACAAGCTTATGCAGATATACAGTTATGTTATTACAAGCTTGCCTGAAAGGGTCCAAGTTTACAATAACACAACTACATTTCTTCCACAGCTATAGGCTATACTATTGGCTGGTCGGGTCACGCGGCACCTGCTGCTCGCCAGGCTTGACATTGTGCTTGAGTCTCGGGGACTCTTGTACTGGTCGAACTGAAGAAGATGGCCCCGTCGATGCCTGGCTGGTTGAGACCGCAGGCTTCGCTGGTTGGCTTAAAAATGATGGCCCCTCCAGCTGACTTGTTGATGGCGTACCATGTACAGGTGTTGTCCCGCCTCCACCATAGGTTAATGTCGCCAATTATTTTTGCCGACAAGTCCAGCTGGGTCATTCGAAGCTCCTCAGCCTTGTCTGGATCTACCTCCTTCGGGTATCCAGCTTCCAGGCGCTCGAGATCGATCAAGGGGTAGTGAGCATGTACCATGCTTAGCACATGTGCGCCTGTGTACTCACCTGCCTCCTTCACGAACTCCGAGAACCATCCCCATGCCTTTCGGCATCTATCGACCAGTCCAAGCTATGGCGTCCTTGGCACGTCTTCTGTAAGCGCTGGATCGATGAGGTTGAGGATCGGCAAAATGCCCGTTGCCACTTCCTGGCACCGGTTTTTCCATGTGTCCCGATCCTTGGTGATCTCTTGGCACTGCACCTTCTAGCCATCACGATCTTCTATCACGGCCTCCATATGCTTCTTGGCATTGACTTTTATAACTGGAAACCGCACAAGCTATTAAAACATCATACCACGACAAGATAAGGCGGGCAACAAAAGTGAGCAAAGGGGTTTGGAAAACTTACTTTTTAGTTCCTCTTTCATCTTGGTCGTGTGGTCCCGGAGCTGCGACTGGTCGTGCGCCAGTTTTCTATTGTCCTCCTTCAGGCGATCACACTCCACGACCGCATGACTATTCTCCTCTTGGAGATGGATCACTTCGGCTTCTAAGCCTACACTACAGCTGTTACTACCGACAACACAACAACAATTGTCATGCACTCGTTGTGAAAAAGTGACTACTTACTTGTTCTTTCCTGCTCTTTGTTACTGAGCTGGACGACCAGGTTCTGGTTCTAGGACTCTTGCTCCGTCCTCTCATGATTGGTGGCTTCAAGTTGGTGGCGCAAGCGTTCCACTTCCGCCGTCAGCTCTTGCGGTCTGGTCGAAGCATTTCTTTCGGTACCTTGCGGTCTTCATTAAGTCCTGTGTGCAAAAGATAAGTAAGAAAGTCTGACTAAACAACAAAATCAGGTGGTGAAGCAAATCATACCTGGACTTCTGTCACTAGTCGTTTCGCCGCTCATTCAACTTTCTTGGTCTCTTCGACCTCTGGGATTTCTTAATGAATAACCCATTGGTCGTTCCGCCAACGCGACACATACACATGTTGTCGCTTGTCCTGAGGACGCCCCAGGACCTCTTCTACCTCGTCCTCTTCGGGCTCTTCTTCGGATCTCGGTGCTGGTCTGGCTTTAGCAGCTTCTGCGATCACTATGGCTTTCCCACGGGCTGTAGCATCGACAAACGTGCTCTGTGCTCCCACCTCTGGTTGCTGCTCCTCGATCTGATCTATTACACTTGATGCTGAGGTGTTGCCCTTAGCAGGTTTAGCGCTCGGAGCGCCCGTGCTCGGCTCGGCTCTTCCCTAGAACTGCTGCTCGGGGACTGTTGCCTGACTATTTGTTTGCTGAGGCCCCAATAGATCTTCTGCTATGGGGTCCTCGATGGCCGGCTGCTGGGCAGTTTTCTCTGAAATTACTAGCGGAGCCACGCCGCTCTCGGCGAGCTGGTCTGGATTTTCGGTGGACGCCGATCTAGTACATCCGAGATACGTTTAGAAGGCAATTATATTCAATGCAAATTGATTGGCTTACATCAAGGTTACAAATACTTACATGTTGGAGGCGCAGAAGGATGTGGCGAAGGCGTGTCTCTTCAGCCGTGCTCGCTCCACGTGCTGTGAGGGTGACTCCTGATCTCCCTCTATATCCAGCACTGTCGCTGGGCCTTGGTGCTCGACCCCTCCGCCGCTTGTCTTTCGCGCTGCAGTGGTCGGCGACATAGGTCCCACCAGCACGGAGGAGCCACCTTGTTCCATTGACTCTAGTTGCCTCCTCCTCTTTCGAGGGACGAGTTGAAAGGTGTCTGCATCCTCTCCCTCCTCTGCATCATCGTCCGACAAGGTAAAAATCGCTTGACGACGCTTGCTAGCCAGTAGGCCGCTTACCAGCAGCTTTGGCTGCCGCCTCCTCTCCAGCTCCGAGCGCCGCCCAGTCGACGCCCTTGATCCTGACGCTGGTCTGGGTGGCTGGGACAGATACTTGTGGCCAATCTACACTAGGGGGTGGCGACACAAACATTGTTGCTCTATCTCGACCATTAATCTGGAAAACAAATAGGAGATACACAGTAAGTTTCTACTACAATATAAGACTACGGGTATAAGGCAAGATGAGTTACCTTTGGGGGAGGTCGGGAGAGCTTGAAAGCATGCTCGATGTCGCTCAATCTAACAAAATTTGGATCAGCTAAGTTAAATAGCTCTCCAATTCTGGCTATGACTTCGTTCTTGTTAAGCGCCTCCTGCCTTGTCCTCGTCGGGTCTGCGCTACCTTGGTACTTGTAGCCAGGATGTACCCTCCACTGGTAGGGCTGGATCCATCTACTGATGAAGCTCCCGACCACGCTCGGACCATCCAGTTTCTTCCACGGGATCATCCCAAATATTTATGGAACCTGTTCTAGGTGCTCGAGCTTCTCTGACCAGCTTGTTTTCTTCTCCGGAATGAACCCCACGTCGCACAGTGTGATTGTGTTCGGCTCTTTGCGGATGTAGAACCATTTCTTGTACCAGTCGTCAAGCGACATGTTCCATGGGCAGTGCAGGTACTGGGGCTTCATTCCATCACGGAGGTTGAGGTACACACCTCCGGCAATCTTCGATCCGCCGCTTCCTTTTTCCGCAGACAGAAGAGATGGCGAAAAAAATCGAAATGGGGCTGGAAGCCGCCATATGCTTCACAAAGATGAATGAAAGTGGCGACAAGGAGGATCGAGTTGGGATGTAGATTGCAAATCCCAATCTCATAGTAAAGACAGAGCCCTTGAAGAAAAGGATGAACAGGAACCCCAAATCCCCGCTTAAAGAAGTCCTCGAACACCACGATCTCACCTAGTTGTGGATTGGGGTACCCCTTGCCCTCCGGCGCATGCCATCCTGCGAGCTCCTTGTTGTGGAGTACTCCCATGGTGATGAGGTCTTCAATGGTCTGCTCATTACTTCTCGATTTCCACCACTCCTTCGCCATGACTCCGGCTTTCTTCTGCGCGTCGCTTTTCACCATGAATCTGGCCTTGTTGATGAACGAGGAACTGGCAGAGGATTGATTGGTATTAGGGTAGGCAAGAGGAAGAAGATGGGTGCGGCTGTGAATGGCAATGGGGTACGGTAAAAAGTAACTTACCTATCCTATACTGTATTTAACCCAAGAGTTGTGCCGTTTTGTTTGCCCGAGATTCTTGGGAGACGTGCGCACGCGCCGCAGACGGTTATTTTCACAGCCTCGAGATCTATGCCAATATATGCGCCTCTTCGTTACCAGTGTGAGAGGGCCCACGCTGACGCACCTACTAACAGGTGCCACGCAACTGTTTGCTTGAAAAGACAAGAAGGCAGTATGATGTGCTATACCCGTCTACTTTTTTGACCAGACATGTCAGATTGGACTTGACAGGGCAAGTAATTCAATACAAAAGATACTAGTACCAGTGGCATATGGTTTTCGCCGCACTTCTCATGCTCGGGGACTGCCCCGACCACCGTCGTGCTCGGGGACTGACCAGACCACCGTCGTGCTCGGGGACTGACCAGACCACTATCGTGCTTGGGACTGTTCCGATCACCCTCATGCTCGGGGACTGCCCCGACCACTCTTCGAACATTGCTTGGAGACAGCTCTCCTCAGCTACAAGCGACTTGTACTCACATACAGTTGAGAAGCATTTACTTAGACCTTGCTACAAGGCTCATACCTCGCCTTCCAGCAAGCTCGAGGACTACATCGGTACGATGCACCTACCGGTGCATCTCGTCTCGCCTGTACGACGATTGGATTCTCAATTTAACTAGGAATTCTTTTTAGACCCTGGCACCATGTGCCTATGTCACCTACTACCAGGCTTGGGGACTAAGTGGGCACACTTCACCTTGCGGTGAATGTGTTTATTTTATCGACCCCTACGCTCTGACTGTTGGCTCGAACTATTATTGTCCAAGGGTTACTTACATTTCTTTTCAGAAATACAAGTGGGCACACTTGATAGGGAAAGAAATCTTTTTCTTTTTTTTAGAGCACCATGCATTCTTCGGACAACCGGAATCTTCGGCTATAATCGTGGTCTACTGCTTTCTGTCCTGACCAGAATACTGGCACATTCGCTTGGTCAATGTTTCAACTAGTTAGAGATGACATGAAGACGGGTCGCATTAGCTGAAGGAGATCGAACGGCGTGTCGCAACATAATACATGGTGCTCGGGGACTAGCTCTGGGGGTATTAACCCCTATACCCTTACGGCTAGGCTTGGGCCGGCCCGGACCAGGGGGTCTGGCCCACTAGAAGACAACGCATGGCTCGGCCAATCTGTTTGGAGTCTCGCGCAAGGAATCAAGGCAGATTTGGAGATCAAGCAAGATCCTGGTCGGTTAGAATAGGAATCCTTATCCGGCCACCTATGGCAATTGTAACTGGTTAGGATTAGTTTCCAGATCTCTAACCCTGTCCCCTAGACTATATAAGGCGGGCAGGGGACCCCTCTAGAAAACACATCTCATTGATATACAGCAATACAATCAGACGCAGGACGTAGGTATTACGCCCTCACGATGGCCGAACCTGGATAAAACCTTATGTCTGTCTTGCGTCATCATCTTGTTCGTAGCTTGCGCACCTGTCTGCCGATAATCTACTTCTTCGGCATACCCCTAGGTAGACTGCCGACCATATTTCGTCGACACCCTCGAGCTTACCAACACCCGGGAGGAGAGGTCCAAGATCGCTTGATGACCTCACCGCCCTACGCGACGAGAGGCCAATGACTCACCTGAAGCCTACACCCTCGAGCTCGCAGACACTCGAGAGGAGAGGTCCAAGGTCGCTCGATGACCTCGCCGCCCTACGCGATGAGAGGCCAATGACTCACTCGAAGCCTACATCCTCGAGCTCACAAACATAAAATAGGACCAAGTACCAGACCAACCTCGACCAAGGGACTCGAGTGGAAAGTCCCAAGGTTGCCCCACAACCTCACCACCCTATGTGGCGAAAGGTCTATGACACACTCAAAAAATCTTGGTTCGATACCAACAAGCCCAAATCTAGCCAAATGGCTCGGGGGCTCACGATGGCCTCGCAAAGCGCCACAACAACTCTAGAAGGAGGATTCCTTGAGCTTTTATTCATATCTCGTGATTACAAAGCGATGTGCGATCGATCCGCACACAAGGAATGCAAAACTAATACCACCACACCCTAGTCGTGGTATCATTGAAAAAACCCTCGAGAAGCAACACCACAGGGGAGGCGAGACGAAGCAAAAAACGAGCTCGTAGGCCCTCTCGTAGTGTCACAGCTCCTAGGGAACTGAGCACGGGGAAGAGGAGAGCGGCAAGAATGCCTAGCTCCAACAAGCACCTTGGCAACCACTCCGGTGCCAAGATAGAGCAAAAGGTAGGCCAAAGTGCAGCCATGTCACAAAGGCAACACTACCCCCTACACGGCAGCCACGCCATCCCTTCCTCCTCCTCTCAAAGATCCCTTCTAGCACCAGTTGACAAAGGGGCACCACCAGCTTTCGAGCACTACCTGCAACCCCCAGAGGGACATCTGACAAGAGCCACGCTATTCTCCTTGAACCTTTCTCTCCCATTTCCTCACTCTCTCAGCAGTAAGGTAGGGAACGATTCGTAATAGTCACAACCATGAGTGGTTCAAACGGTAGGAAGGTCTCCATTTATAAGCCAGGAACGGACTGAGCAGCCTAAAACCCCCACGCCGTGTGGTGAGCCACGGGAGGTCAAAGCCAAAGTCAGACGCCCACGTAAGGTCAGGAAATCAAGACCCTCTCAAAGGCAAGACTGGCACAGCGTCGACAAGACCACTCGGCCCCGCCCGGGTCACGAACCCCGAAACACGGCACACTTGCACGGCAAGGCTCAGTAGTCACGTACTATGTCGTCAGGGCGTCCTGACAAGGCCGAACGTAACGGCCACCTACCGCATTGAACGCACCAGCCCGCAAGGGGTCGAGCGATGAAGCTCGAATAAGCCATGACTACGAACCCGCACATGAATACACACGCATCTCAGCGCTTTCACGATTGCTTCGTGATCGCAAAAATGCTCGGGGGCTACTGTCGGGGTTATAACCCCAGGGTGCCTCAGGGCACTGATTAGTTAGCAAGCCGACCGGCCCACAATACATCAGCCAGCAAGAGCTCGAACGACCGAGGCCTAGCTGATCCAAGAAAACCAGGCCAAGCGCTAAGGCGGGGGCCGACCACGACCCCTTCATCTAACTTAGCCACACAGCGTACGAGAGACGCATGACCTCTCCACCGTCCCAACCCCTGGAAGGAACGGGGAGAGATCAAGCCCAGCCAAACGCGCCCTCTCTGACAAGAGCAGGCACGCCGTGCTGACCCCGCAAGGACTAAGGGGACAACGGTCACCTCAGTCCGGTTAGACTCCACCTCCGCATCACGCAATCCAGACAAGACAACACCGCCCAAGACGGTGACGGCCGGTACGATGACCACCATCCAAATACGGCCCGACAAGACGCATGTACGATCCCATCCACTACGGGATGAGATCCACGACGAGGGCCTTGATTTCGAGGCCAACCAGACCAACGAAAGCCACGACCCCAATGATCGGGATCGTGGCCCTCAGCTCCACAAGCCAACTAGGTGATCGACGACCCGGAGGCGGCTAGCAACTCCTATACGACGCCCTAAGAAAACAGAAGGCGATGACGAAAACCATGGTGGAGACCACGTCGCACAGGACGGCTGGCGAACCACCACCGTGCCTACAGTGCCGTCACGGCCGGCACAGTAGCACCATGCCACACCATGCCGCGATGTGGCCACAGGACCGTGACGACAACCATGCCCGGACGTGCACCACAAGACGGTGTAGCTTGCAAGCCAAGTTAGCTAGGACCTCCGTTAAGCTCACGACCCTTCGGTCGGGAGAACCCCCTTCTCTGTACACACCCTGACCCCGAACTCTGTATAAGGGCAGCCAGGGCACCCATCGGGGATAGATTCGGATCATCTACCATTTTACTCATTCTCCATCATAGTATGGCTCCTGGAGCTTCCCTTCAGGCAGTCCATCTCCTAGCTCTAGCTCTCCAACCTCTTCCACCATTCTTGCATCACCATTGTAGGAACTTCAGAGCATTCAAGCGAGGAACACGCACTCGATCATCTCTGAGACTGGACGTAGGGCTCCGGCCTGAACCGGTATAAATCCTCGTGTCATTTGGATGCTATCATCGTATTTCTAGAGCAGCGCGGCAATCGCATAAATTTACTACTCTGATTTACAAAACACCGACAAGTAGGTAGAACATGTCGGAATATGCCTTAGCTGTCACAAGGGCATTCTTTTACTCATTAAATGTTGTAACCGTATCCTATAAAAGGAGGAACTCGGTTTCCAATGAAAGAGAGAGGGTAATTCCGCGACTCGAGACCCTAAGTGTTGTCTCGGTAATCGTAATACAGCACGCCGAAGGCCTTCGCTTCCAAGTGAAGCCTTCGGTGATTGGGAGGCGAGCTGCAGCGCGCTCCCCCGTCTTTGTCTTGTCAAGACCTTCGATTCCCAACAATATACATAATACATTCTATTGCAGAAGCAAATTTGTAATTGGTGCGCTTTATTCTCTAGTTCCATGATACAGTGAGGAACTGGAACTTTGTTGATATTGATAGTATAGTATGATACGGTTTTATTCCGACATGCCTGATGCTGAGATGAGTCCCCATCGTTCCTTCAGTTCATGCCCTCGATGGGAGCATGCAGTTTCCGATCTCTGCAGGAAACAATGAGAGCAAACATTATCTCATCCTCTATTGAGTGCACAGAATCTTATCTTAATTACTAGTAGTATTCAGTCATGGCTAGAATCCTTTATTTGCGTAATTCTCTTCATCATTTTTTTGTTTCTTATTAGAAATAATTAAAAATAGATCATAGAAATTCACACAAAAAACATTGTATACTTTAATCAACATTGAAAATAATAGCTACGGCATATTCTATTTTCTAAAAAAACATCATATATGTCATTATAAAAGATGATTTAAACTAACCCCTAAATCAACAGCTAAGGTAGCCACATATTCCATATTATGAAATAAAAATATAAAGTAAGTCTAAATCTACACCTAAATTACCCACATATGTCATTACTAAAAATAATTTATAGTAACCTTTACCCACCTCTATCCTTATTAAAAAAATCAAAATCCTCTCAAATTAACTTATAATATACCAGCATTTTTATTGTGAAAAAATAAATAATCATAAAGTAAGACTTATATATGTTTCTGAATATCCATTTCTACCGCTATATATATGTTTTTAGGTGCCCACTTCTACCATTTGACATTAGAAAAAACTGGCTCAAAGTAAGGTGTATGCCGTAAAGGAGACCAAATATACATGCATGCATAATATAAGCAATATAAACATTTTTATAGTTAGTAGTCATGAAAATTGTTTCCTTCATAAACACGTACCAGTAACACTGACAATTTCTATTAAGATAAGTATCTCTTAATGCAATGTCGTGGGGGAGTATTTCCTCCACATGTCGAATATTTTTTGTTATATCAGTATTTCATGACAATAAATTATATAAACTGTTTACTTTAGATAAAATTATATATTTTGAATGAGACATTGTGACAATTACATTGATTCATTTACCTGTAACAATAATATTTTCATTAAAAAATATTCACACACATAATTGTTTGATAGAAGAATTTAACGAAATGATTGCCTATACGAAATAATTGTTTGGTCAAATTTAAGATGGTTTGACTGTCTATAAAAAAGTTGGAATGGCTTATAATTTAGAATAGAGTGAGTATTATTTATTAAACATAATGTATATCTCTAACTATCTAAGAGTATGGTAAAAGCTACGTACCTAGATAAGCCAAAGTGTTATTTAATTTGGAATGGAGGGAATATATAGGTGTGGTTGGAACTCACTTGGCGCCTGGTGGACAACGGAGGCAGCGCCGGCGAAGTCGCAGGTATCGCTGGCCCGGCCATTGCGCTGGTAGTAGCTGTTGAAGGCATGCGAGGCGTGCGCGGCCTTGGTGTTGGGTTCGAAGCACGTGGCACCGGGCTGGATGGCGCTGCAGTCCGCGCCGTGGCCGCACGCGTAGTCCAGCGCCGCCTGCAACCGCGCGTCCCCGACGGCCGCGTTTGCAACGCACCAGCTCGACTTGGCGTCGCAGGCGCCTATATGTATCTCTCGGTGAAGCCGCCATGGACGAAACACCGAACGAGGAACCAGAACTACGTGACATCATGTGCAAAGATGTGGCACTTACCGGCTGGTTCCTGGTAGACAACGGAAGCAGCGCCGGCGAAGTCGCACGTCCCGCTTGCCCGACCCTTGCGCTGGTAGTAGTCGTTGAACGCGTACGAGGCGTGGGCGGCCTTGGTGTCCGGCTGGAAGCACGTCCGGCCGGGCTGGATGGCGCCGCAGTCGGCACCGTGGCCGCACGCGTAGTCCAGAGCCGCCTGCAGCCGAGTCCCCAACGGCCGCGTTCGCCACGCACCAGCTCGCCTTCGCGCCGCCACCGCCGCCGCCGCCACCGCCACCACCGTGGTGGAAGTCGAATTCGTACACATTCTGCTCGTTCGGGTAGAACAGCCCGAAGTTCTGCTCGATGTCGTCCGGCCCGTCACCTTTCTGGTTCTCATTGAAAAGCGCGAAGATGTAGACGTCCATGTCCGCGTCGGGCCGGTGCGGGGTGCCTGTGTTGCCGGACAGCACGCGGTTGATGACGTTGTTGACGTACGCATGGGCATTGGCTACCGAGGCAACGGGGTACCCGTCGTCCCCGGCCATCAAATGCCTCCGGCCTCCGCGTGGCGGCCTCCGGCCGGGTTTGGGTCTTCCGCCCGACGGATGCCCAGTCTCCCCAACGTGTGCTTTCAAACTGGTAAACCCCAGGTCATCCATGGCATAGTACGTGGCGTCGAGCTGGGCGTCCAGGAGGCTGTATACGTGACGCCGCAGCCGTCGTCGTCGTCGAGCGTGAGGCCGGCCGTGTCGTCGTCGTCGACGCGCACTTCGGGGTTCGAGTTCCCCAGGGCGTAGTCGAGGGAGATTTGGTCGGGATGCTCGGCGTACGCCAAGTATGGGTAGATATTGATGGTGAGGTAGGAGCCCGTCCTCTGCAGGAAGCCGAGCATGGGCTTCATCACGCTCTGCGCGACGTCGTCCCGGAACCTGCCCGCGGACGGCGGGTACGAGTCCGTGACCACCGAGAAGGCGACCGGCGTGGACACCTCCACGGCGTCGGCCAGGCCCAGCTGAGCCAGCGCGTCGTGCACGTTGGCCATGGCCCGGACGAGGTCCGCGTTCAGGTCCGGCCTCGAGTCGAACACCTCGTTGCCCACGGCGACGCCGTGGATGCGCGTGGCCGGGTGGTACGCCGCCACGTTGCTCCGCGCCCACCGGAGCGCGTAGGATGGGTCGGAGGCCGCGGCGGCCAGCTCCTAGTTGCTAGTTGGGCAGCATCACCAGCACCTTGATGCCCGTGTTGGCCAGCGACGTCAGCACCTTGGCGTTGGCGTCTTACAGCCTCACCATGGTGATGCCGTTCTGCTTGAGCAGCTGCACCACCGACGCCGGGTCCGGCAGGTCGTTGGCCACCCTCCCGTAGTTCACGCCCACCTCGCCGCCGGCCTCTGCTGCACCGAGGAGGAGGAGTAGCGGCAATGCCACTCCGAGGAAGTGAGCGAGCGCCATGATAGGCTCCGCTGCTGTGGCGCGGGGCACTGGGCAGCAGCCGATTGATTGGGCTGAGCAGGACGAGGCTAGCTGCTGAGTCCTTATCAGTATGTGACGACGATGATACGTGAACCAAAGGTTGGGTAGGTGGGAATTTATAGGCAAGGTCTAGGCGCTGCATGCGATGCACAGTGGTGGGTCCCGCCGGCGGCGGCGAGCAACATGCAAGTGATGGCTAACTTTTGCGTTTAGCACGGGCAAAAGTGCACGATGCAGTAGCATATCTGTAGTGGTGGATAACGAATTGAACCCTGCCCAACCCACTTTCGCGTGAGTGATCCCCGTCCTGTCCAGCCCACTTATATATATATATATATATATATATATATATATATATATATATATATACTCTCTATCCTGTAGCTAGCTATAAAATAACTTTTTCTATAGCCACTTTTAGTTACGATAATTACTATATTAATTTACGAGATTAAAGTAACTCCTCCCTAAGTGGTTTACTATAACGTTATGGTAAATATCCTCATGTGTTATATTAATCCAACTATCATAAATATGTATTGACATTATCGTAAATTAGTATATAAAATTATCGTAAATAGAGGTGGCTACAGAATAACTTATTTTGTAGCTGGGCTGGCTACTGAATATATATATATATATATATATATATATATATATATATATATATATATATATATATATATATATATATATATATATATATATATATATATATATATATATATATATATATATATATGACGAGGCTAAAATGCACCCGACCGCGAGCGCGAGCGCGAGCGGCGAGCGAGAGACGTACCGGCCCGGATCAGACTCCACGCATACCGTCGCATTAACAAACTCCACGTTTGTGCATGCACAAAATAGATAGAGGCAACCAACCATGTGATGCCATGTCATAGGTTAACCCACCAACCAGGAAGCATGCATGTTGGGAATCTTTTTTAATTTGAAACGAAAAAATACGATATCTCATAAACGACAGATCCGATTTTAAATCCATTTGAACTAGATTGTTGGAAAAATGTGCTTAACAAAACGAGATCCATGAAGGCTATATTTGACGAAGTTTTTTTAAGTATGTAGTTGCATCTGTGTTATAGCGTGAGTTACAAGCACAACTACAACATAATTGCATCTTGGTTGTAGCCTAAGTAGCACTGCTTTGCAACTAGTTATAACCTGGTGTAACCCGGTTACTTCTAGTTGCAATTAGTCACTATTATGTTGCAACACAATTACTACACTGATTGCTACCAGATACGCTTGCAACTTCTACTGAATAGTGAGCAGATGTAACCAGATATAATTGCAACTTGACGTGATTATATTGAGCAGATGCAAATAATACACCGAGTTATAACTAGTTACGACTCGGTAGTAGACAAAGTTGCAATTGCTAGTACATAGATATGCAACTCGTTTAAAAGATAAAAAAATATACATATTAGATCTTGCTTTGTTAAGCATATTTTTATGAGTACAACACAACAAATGATATGTCAATCAGGGTTACGGTTTTGGAGAAAATTTGTTCTAAAAATTCGAACCAACCAAAGATTCCATGCATGCATGCTGGCTGTTTTTTGTTGCACGTGGCTAACCTAGTTGTTTTCTTGTTGGTACTAGATTCATTGGTCTGGATCATCACCATTGCCATGGCAATCATAGCGCCCTGGCGTACAAAGTCAACGACGTCTGATGTAAGAGGCTCCAGCAAGGAGATGGCTTCACTCAATCATGTTCAAGCATAGGAGATTCCAACAGCTAGAGCTGCACCATAACGGACATGACGATTGTATGATTCTGACGGCAGGGACACGATTCTGGGTGTCTGCTCAGGCTCGTTGCATTCATGTTGGGTAGTCAGTTACGACTGCTCTAGACGGCTGGTTGCATCATCGTTTGTATACAAGTTGCAACTCGTCCCTTGAACCGATTGCAACTTCCGTCGTACACAAATTGCAACATTGGTGATAGGCCAGTTGCATTCCGGTTGGGTAGGCCAGTTGCAATTGCCCTGGACGGCTGGTTGCAGCTCCGTTTCTATACCAGTTCCAACTCAGTCCGTCAGCCGCTTGCAACTTCAGTCGTACATAAATTGCAACTCTAGTGGTAGACCAGTCGTGACTCATGTGGTAGGCCAGTTGCATTCCGTGCAACGAGTGCACATACCCTCTCTAACCCCGTGGTCCACGCGCCAGCGCACGCCCGCAGGACCCTCCCCATATTTTCCTGCCAAACCTGTGCTCGTGCATGCAAAATTAAATGGACACAACCAACCATGTGATGGCACCTCACAGGTCAACCCACCCATCAGGAAGCATACATGGATGGAATCTTTTCTTGATTCGATTCGAAAAAATGTGATATCTCCTAAACCACTGATCCGTTTTTGAATCGGTTTGAAGTAGGTTGTTAAAAAAATGTGCTTAACAAAATGAGATCCATGAAGGCTATATTTGTTAATTTTTTTTAAAGTATGTAATTGCAACTAAGTTGTACAATGAGTTGCAAGCACGTCTGCAACACAATTACAACTTGGTTGTAGCCTATTTAGCAGAAACATTTTCAATGAACTCATGTAGAGTAAACAAGCAAGCAAGTAGGTAGAACAAACATTTTCAATGAACTGTCTCAGGTTGGCTCAGCAGCTCACGTTCCTTCATTCCTTGTGCACCGGACGACGCTGGCACAAAATTGCTTGTAAAGCTGCTTGCTCATAGGCAGATGTTTGGGTTGGCTGTGGGTGTGCTCAGAAGAAAATTTGTCGCAGGGAGCAAGGAAAATGTGTCAATGGTAGTTCTATTTCCACTCAACAAAGCATTGAGCCATCCTCAGGGACTTCACTTACAAATGATGTATAGGGTGAGAGAAAGAGAAAGAAAGAACTTCACTGAAAGGAAAAAAAAAGGAAAAAAACTAAAACAATCAGGCACGTACACACGGGAGTTGCTAGCAGCAAATAACACTACTGGGAATGCATGCGGTGAGTCTCGGCAGGCAGGCCAAGCATCACACGCATCTGCATTGATCAAACATGCGAGCAGGGAATCTATCTGATCTCTATGATCAGTACAACTACAACACCAGGCAGCAGTTGTACGTGACCGCGAATCCGTGGATGAACCGATGAACAAAACTAAACGAGAGCCAGGCCGGTGACAAGCATCCAAGAAGCGCATGCTAGCTCTGCGTGCTACCATGCATGCACGTACCAACTAAGCTTTGTGCGTTGCGTGCCGATGGGTCCTGCATAGACCGGTTGGAATCTGGTTGGGTAGGCCAGTTGCGACTGCCCTGGATGGCTGGTTGCAACTCCATTTGTATACCAGTTGCTACATAGTTGCAACCTAATTGCTACATAGTTACAATCAGTAACTCAGAGATGCGACTCCTTGTAAAAAATAATAAAATATATCAATATTGGATCTAGTTTTGTTAAGCATATTTTTTGAGTAAGATGCAGCAAACGGTTTGTTAATCGGGGTTACAGTATAGGAGAAAATTTATTTCAAAGAATCGAACTCACAAAATATTCTATCCATGCATGCATGCTGGCTGCTAGATGTATTTGTTGCACGTGGCTAATCATGAGTGGTGAGAAGTAGCAAATTAGCTATTGGTTGTCTCGGGTGTGCATGCATACTTGTTAGTTCGCTCTGCCTGGGTGCATTCTATACAGAGCCGGTTACTACATAGTTGTACATATAACCCGTTAATACACAGTTGCAACCCAATTGCTACTCTGGTTACAATCAGATATGATACCAACTCTGAATTGCAACTGAATCCGGTTATGAAGACCAGATGCAAAAGGTATACAAAGTTATAACTAGTTGCAACTCAGTAGTATACGGAGTTGCAATCAGTAACACACAGAGATGCAACTCATTGTAAAAATAATAAAATATATCCATATTGGATCTAGTTTTGTTAAGCACATTTTTTTGAGTAAGATGCAGCAAACGATTTGTTAATTGGGGTTATGGTTTAAGAGAAATTTTATTTTAAAGAATCTAACCCATAAAAGATTTCATACATGCATGCATGCAGTCTGGTGGGATTTGTATGCAACGTGGCTGTGCATGTTAGGTGGATAATACAAATTAACTAGGACGCACGCATGACATTTTCCGGGGTGATAGTTCACGTGCGGGAGGTGCGCTCGGATAGTGGGCTGATTCAGGTCGGTTGCACGGACTAGACGCACCGGATTGTCCGGGTGAATTATATATATTGCACCTGCAGGCCGGCCCGTTACTTTGTGCAGTTTAAAAAACAAGACAAATACTGAAGGCAACCAGGCTACGTTGCCGCCATCGTATCACCTCATGTGCAATAAAACATTTGACAGGCGTGCTTGACCAAGGAGTGATGAAATTTAGGTTTACAAATACGTCTTAGATTCGTAGATGTAATTTTTTAGGCGATTTTATCTTTCTCTAAGATATAATATCTTTCTTCCTCTAGCGCCATCCACTAATGCACTAACAAGGAAGTTCATGTGTAGGGATGAACCCCACCCCACCCGCCCCCCACCACCACTTTCATTGTCACAATTTTAATTGGAATGAAAATTTAAACCACGAAAACCGGTTGGGAAATGATACCAGGGTCTGTCCGAATGTTGAAAAAAAGGAGTATTCGACCAATAACATGTCGATAATGATAACATTAGGAAAGAAATGCATGTCCGCCACACACCACGAAGTCGAGGGACAGACAGTAATACAAGGAGTATTTTCAGAAATTGACATTTTCTATTAAGTCATGTATTTTCTAGAACTTGAACCCACAACCTCTAATCTTACATATTCACTCTCCATTACCACACACTAACTTATGATTTTGAATAGGATGTTATCTTTCTCTATTAACTTTTTGGGAATTTTGTATTAAATATTTGGACTCCTAAATGATTTTAAAATGAAAAAGTTTCACCTACAAAGTTTTAGATCTCACTGAGCTCTACAATTTTGGTATAGAGTGTGTCTCCATCAGAGATAGTTTAGAAACTTCGAGTATGAAAATCTAACAATTTTTAAAATGAATATTTGAGACTAAATATTTTTAAATAAAAACTTGTCAACTACAAAGTCATATATTGCATTGACAACTACATGTATAGCTCATGTCAACGTACAAAGTCATTTAAAAATTTTAATGTTTGAATTTCAAAATCTTAGAATATAAAACAGATATTTAAGAATCTATAAATGACTTCAAATCAAAAACTTGTTAACTACATAGTTATATATTATATTGAGAAGTACAACTTTGGTATGGACCTATACCATATTGAGAAGTACAACTTTGATTTGGACCATATCAACATCTAAGGTTGTTTCAAAATTCTCAAATTTAAAGCGATCTCCTTATGTCTGTTTTTGTAAATGATTAACCGAGGCGGCCGTTTGTAGACCTGCCTAAACATTTGTAAGAGACGGCTCCTAAAAATGCCCACCTCTGTTAATTAGAAAGTCTGTCTTCTGACATCCTTTTTTATAGCGAAAGAAGGGGGAAACTCTTGATGCACTAGGTGTTAACGGTGCATTGCTATGAATATTCGTGATGTTGTTAATAGTTTATTCTAGTTTGTGTTACCGGGCTTGAATGAGAAGCATATATATTGTTAAAATGCAATGGTTAGTCCTAGCATTTGATTCTTCAACACCCCCACACTCTCTAGTTAGTTCACTATCATTTAGTACTGCAGTTCCGAGCAAAAATAAATGTTAAAATTCACATTCTCAATGGTACATGTGCACTACACATTTATGGTATTAGTATGTGTCATCAGCTTATCTAGGATATGGATCAGTGAGTGTGACCTCGTTCACTGTGATACCTTCTTGGAAGATCACATCAGACCGGTCATAACCACAAAAGTGTTGCTGCTCATACGGCTGAGAAACAACAGGTGAGGCTCTCCAGAAGAAGAACGCAGGCTGTGCCGGTGCCTGGAGCTCCATGCTGTCCCTTGTCAACATGGAATAGACGGATGAAATATCAGGCCTGTCGTCAGGATCAGACTGGACGCAGAGCAGCCCAATTTGGATGCATCTTAGCGCTTGGGTTCGAGAGAATCCATCGAGGGTTTGGTCCACTAACTGCGATGCCATCCAGCATTTCCATACCTGCAAAAAGATGTTGGCCACCGGTTCGCGGTTTGTCAGTTGAAACTTCAGTTCATGATGTGGATTTCTGCAGTGCAAAATGAGGGTTACATACATCGCTCAGGAGATTCACGGTATCGCAGTCATTAAAACTGGCGTTCCTTCTCCGAGTTACAATTTCAAGCACTAGCACACCAAAGCTGAAAATGTCGATTTTTGGTGATACAATTCCGTGTATTGCGTACTCTGGAGCCATATAACCACTGCAGGTACGTGATGATCAGTTAGGCGCATTTGATACCTTTAATATATATTTGAAAGTTTAATACTTGAATGATCAGAGAGAGTACTATGTTCCAGCAACCGTAGCTGTTTTGGTCTGCGTATGGTCTCCCAGCAGTCTTGCTAGTCCGAAGTCTGAAATCTTTGGATCCGCATTCTCATCAAGCAGGATGTTGTTGGCTTTCAGGTCTCGATGAATGATCCTAATTCTTGAATCCTCATGAAGGTACATTATTCCCTTGGCAATGCCAACAATGATGTTGTCCCGCTGATCCCAAGTTAGCTTATTTCCCGTTTCAGTGTCTTCTGGACGAAATGATAAGTTATTAGACGGTTTTGCAAGACAGAACTAGATGATGCAACATGTCTGTTTTATTTGCTAGCCTTACATATGGACCAGAGGTAATTTGTTTGCAGGAAGTACAACAGTGAATAAGTCTATCACTGAACATGGTGCCCCAAATGTGAATGATTTATATTATCAGACCTTTGGAACATTGGCATGTGTTGTTTTTAACCACCATCCTACAGTGCTGAGTTTTATGCACAGCTGAAAAATATATATAAAGGTGCCAATGAAGTAGAGAAGATACCAAACAGAAAGATGTCGAGGCTTCCGTTCTTGATGTATTCATAAACAAGCATCTTCTCATTCTGATGCACGCAAAACCCGTGTAACCTGACAAGGTTCTTATGCTGAAGCGTTGCCAATACCTGCAATTCATTATGTAGCTGCAGCAGTCCATGTCCAGTAGCACTGTCTAAAAGTTTCTTTACTGCTACTTCTTGCCCGTCTCCCCTGGCACTAAGGCTGGACGAAAAACTCGAAGCTCGTTAGCTCGCTTGGCTCGTGGCTGGTTCGACTCGGCTCGGCTCGGCTCGTTAAGATAACGAGCCGAGCCGAGCCAAGATTTTAGCTCGTTCACTATAACGAGCCTACTCGAGCCAGCTCGCGAGCCGCTCGTGAGCTAAACGAGCCAAGCTTCCAGGAAAAAAAGTATCATTTAAGATAATTAGATGCATGAATACTATAGTATTTTATTATACTTCTATATATATTAGCGCATATTAATTTTTTTATTCAATTTAAGGTTGTTAGATTCATTTCTTTTGCATTATTATTATTCTCAAACTTTAGATAAATGTAAATATTATATTTTGTGTATTTTTTATACCTGCCTCGCGAGCTTAACGAGCCAGCTCGAGCTTTTAACGAGCCGAGCCGAGCTGGCTTTCTGGCTCGTTAGGATAACGTGCCGAGCCGAGCTAACTCGTAGCCAGAACGAGCCGAGCCGAAACGAGCCGAACCCACTCGTTATCCAGCCTTACCTGGCACAGATTCTTTCATCAGAATTTGACAAGAGAGCAATACTTGCAGTTCATTCATACAAGTCTTTATTCCCAAAACTAGGGATAAAAAGATATATATACAACCTTGTATACAATCGTTACGTTCGTTTGGGCTGGTTTGGCTTATAAGCCATGGCTGAAAGTACTATTGGCTGGTTTGGTATGAGAGAAAAATACTATTCATCGATTGATAAGTCATGGCTTATAAGCCAAATACGACAAAGCGAACAGGCTAAATACCGAAACCACCTTCGACGATCTTAAGGTCCTCTGAGAAGTTTTCAGTTGCTTCTTGCAGTGTAAAAAAGTCAAAGACGGTGCACTTCGCTCTGCCAATTTTCTCCAACGCTGTTGTGTGTTGTATTAGCACATATATAAGACATGTCAATGTACGGAAGAACGGAACATTCCAGTTCTTGAACAGACAGTAGTTATGCTACTACTCACAGCGACTGCGACCATTCTTTTTGGCAATCTTACTCCTGAAGCGAACCAGAGCGACAGCTGAAAATATCACTACCAACACGACGAAACAAGCGACCCCGGCGGCGATTCCTGCTGCTCTCCTCCTCCCTGCATGCACTAATGGAGACCCGTGAAAAAAGAAAACTAACTTGAGGCAGTAGTAGAATATCAGCAATTCTCACACAACTCAGAGAGATTTTCCTGCAGGAGGAAAACAAGCCATGGCGGGAAGCTACCTGCTCCGGTCTTTGGAGCAACAACTGAGGGCACAGCCGTGGGTGCTGGCGCCGGCGCCGGAGCCGGAGCCGGGAGGTGCAGCATCGCAGGGCCCGTGTAGAAAGGACTCACGCTGTACCTCAAGTTACACCACACACCAAGAGATCTCCCCGCGGGCTTCCCGTCCAGGAACCCCGGCATCGACGCGACGAGACTCCCGAGGCAGCCTCGGCACTGCACCGCCGTCATGTCGGGCACGCACTGCGCCAGCCCGTAGATTTTCGGGTACTGCTCCGCGTCGAAGTCCTCCACGCCCGTCGCGAAATACTGCCTGGCGGAGGAGTTATTGCTTGCCGCGGTCACACTCACAGCGCGGTCGACCGTGGCGTTCATAAGCGCCGCGACGGCGGCGTCAAACCAGGCCGCGGGAACCGTGAGGTTGTCCGAGTCCCACGACGACACGGCATAGGGCGAGTTCACGCCGGGGAAGTCTAGGAACCGCTGGTCTGAGAAGCCAACGATGCAGGCGTCCTGGTAGACGGTGACGTCCTTGCTGTTGGGGCAGGCCTGCTGTGCGCCGGGGAACGCGTCGGCGACGCACGCGCGGCAGGTTGGTGCGCCCGTGTCGCCGCGGCACAGCGCCAGCGCGGAGATCTGGTTAGGAAGCGCACCAACGGTGCCCACGGCGAAGCCGGCCGGCGTGGCCGAGGCGTTGGCGGGGAGCGCCGCGGCAACGAGCTGGAGGTTGGCTTGGTAGGTGCCGTTGGCCACGTAGGTGCCGCCTGCACATGTCGAGGACCGGTACGGTTGGGCTGCGGTGAGCGGCAGGACGACGAGGACTACGGCGGCAACGGCGACAATAGATAGCCGTTCGTTTGGTCTAATTCGACTTATAAGCCATGGCTTATCAGTTAATGAACAGTATTTTTCTTTCACACTAAATCAGCCAACAGTACTTTCAGCCATGACTTATAAGTCAAATAAACCCAAACGAACAGGATAAGAGTAGGTACCAACCATGTTAGCCGCAGAAATGATACTCTTGAGCTGCCTGGAACCGGAGCTTGTGTGGATTATCTTGTTTTAACGACGAGGAAAATTCACCGCCGGTCCTCAACTTGGCCGTAAAATTATATCTGTGGGTCTCTGAATTTGACAAATGGTGTCATCCAGGTCCCTAAACTTTTAAGGTGATCACCGTGGGTTCCTAAACTTGGCTGATGGTGTCATCTCCGTCCCTGAACTTTCAAAGTGATCACCGCAGGCCCCTAAACTTGACAAAAGGTGTCATTCCTATCCAAATATAATAATATTAAAAGTTACCTATAGTATTCAAAGTTTTCTCTATTAAAAGTTACTTTTAATTTTAATATTATTTTAAAAGTTTTAATAGTAGTATTATAGAAGTAACTTTTGTCCGTTATTAATACTATAACATTATTATTAAAACTTTTAATACTATAATACTACTATTAGAAGAAATAGTATATAGTATTATAGAGAAAAGTTACTTCTATAATATTACTATTAAAACTTTTAAATGATACTAAAATTAGAAGTAACTTTTAATAGAGAAAACTTTTAATACTATAGGAATTTTAATATTATTTTAATACTATTAATGATACATAAATACTAAATTAATTTTAGTAATTTTCTATTTTAGTTTAAACCTAATATATTTATTGTTGTAAATTATTTTAATACTTTAATTTTTTTGTTGGCGCAAATTATTTTATATAATTCATATTTTCATGATAAATATTATATAAATAATGATTGATTAATTGACATATGTTGGATCTACGTCTAATGTACAGTCAGCTTGTTACGCTAGTTTATAGTGTAGGTTAGACCATATTTGGATAGGGATAATACCGCTTGCCAAGTTTAGGAACTTGCGGTGATCACTTTGAAAGTTCAAGGACCGAGATGACACCGTCAGCCAAGTTTAGAGACCTGCGGTGATCACCTTGAAAGTTTAGAGACCAGGATGACACCGTCTGCCAAGATCAGAGACCCACAAATATCACTTTAGAAGTTCAGGAATCTGGATGACACCGTCGATCAAGTTCAGGGACCGACGGTGAATTTTTCTTTTTAACGATTATGGAAAGCATTTCGCGTGACTTTGACTAGTCAATAGACCTCGCCCGCCATTAAAGACGCAAGGTCATTGCCCAAAAAGATTGTTTAAGGGCAGTCCCAGTGCTAGAAACAACTATAGTTTCCATAGCTCTAAGACTCCACCATTAGAAACCATCCTTCTCAATATAAGTTTGTACAAGTAGTTTCAATAAAGAAAGAAATTTAATGCACAGTTGTATGCAACACAAACAAACAAGGATCAGCTGTGCCCAACATTATAGTCTTTCTTGATGTACAATATTGGAATTCAAAGTAAAGTAGGTAGCAACCGTTTGAGTTCAAAGTAAAGTAGGTAGCTACGAAGATACATCATTTGAGTTCAAATAAAGTAGGTAGCAACGCTGATAAGTTTACAAAATACAATTTCACAGCATTTTGCAATAATTTTATACTAAAACATGTAATATTATATATTTAATGCATAGATATAGTAACGAGGAGTTCAGTAAAACTTGATTTTCCATTTTATCATTTTTCTACAAGTTTCTACAATTTTTCAAATATTCAACCAATTTAAAACATAAAACAAAATCAAAAGGCCTAACAGGACAAACACTTTGCGCTACAGCCCCTGCACTTTTCTTGAATCAACCTGTAGTACAAGAACATTATTCGATACTATTCATTTGAGTCACAATTTTCGTAATAAACCCCCTGATAAAGCTTATATATATTCTCTTTTCCGGTCCTTCCCCTCACCTTGAAGTAGAGCAGAGGGCAGGGGAGCGTCGGGGCGTGACCGATTTGATGTGGCGTGGATCGCTGGAGAGGGCGAGGGCGGAAATCTTCGGGTACGAACGGTCGTACCGGATGCACGCGCTGAATTTATCCTACGCAAATCATCCGTTTGTTGAGCTGGCTTGCACGGCGAGGCCCACGCGCGGCACATGCAGGAGCGAGCGCACGCGGGATTTCTGGCTACGCCACGTATGTTTTCTTCTTTTTTTTTCTTTTCTTTCTTTTATTTTTTCTTTTATTTTCATTTTTCCTTTCGTGTTTCATTTTTACTTAAATTTATGTTTTGTTTCATGTGACTTTTTATTATTCTTTTCATTTTAGTTATTTTTCTTTTATTTCTTTTCTTTTCTTATTATTTTTCATTTCCTTTCTTCAATTTTATTTTTTATTTTTGTTTATTTTCATTTCATAAGATTTTCAGTGCTTTTTTCATTTTTATATTATTATTTATTTTATTTATTTATTATTTTACTATATTTAATTATTTTGTTTGTTTTTTTTTTTTTATTTTTATTCTTTTTTTTGTATTTATTTCTTTTTTCTTTTCTCTTTTTGTCTTTATGTTTTCTATAGATTTTTTATTTTTATTTTTTCTACTTTAGCTTACTTAATTTTTTTCATGTTTAATTTTTATTTTCTATATCCCATGAGATGTTATTTTTATAGTGTAGACTTGATGTTCTATGGTGCTTGTTTCGATGTTCACGTGGTATATAATGACATGTTTTGTGATGTTTTTCTGATGTTTATGTAGTATACATTTGATGTTCTATGACTTTTTTTATGATGTTCGCGTGTTATACATCTAATGTTCTATGATGTTTTTTTTTTGACGTTCACATGATATACATGTGATGTTCTATGATGTATTTTGTGATGCTCGCGTAGTATACATGTGATGTTTTATGATATTTTTTTGTGATGTTCACATAGTATACATGTGATGCTATATGATGTATTTTGTGATGTTCATATAATATATATGCGATATTCCATAATGTATTTAGCGATGGTTTATAATGTATTTAGTGATGTTCACTTAGTATAGCTGTGATATTCTATAGTATATTTAGGAATGTTCGAAAAGTATCTAACTATTACGTTTTTTTCTTATGCTTTACTCTAGATTTAATTATTATTTATTTTATTTTATGTTATATTATTTATTTATTTATTTATTTATTTTTATGTATATTATAATACCAATAACATGAATCTAAAACTATAATAATGTTCTTCTAAACGGAGAACATTTTTCTTACGAAGACGGAACATTATTATCTAAATCTAGAACATTGTCTCTGCTCAATAATGCTCTACCCTCATAAGATAAATCTTCGTTAATAAAAATTTATCTAAATATGCCAATATGGAATCATATTTTGAAGGATTTATTGTAAGAAATACGATAGTGCAATCGAAATTTAATTAGGATGTTTGGTTTATCAGTTATGACTTTTTTTTAGTTTGTGCTGCGTGAGCAGAGAGGGACGTGGGTGAGATGGGCCTTATCTGCGCTAATTAACTGCCAGCGTCAGGGAAACAGGCGCTACCTGCATGCCGACATGCAGAATGAGTGAGGCAGCTTTGGTACGCGGCCTGACGCGGAATCAAATTATTGCGAAAATTATTATTTTCTGGAGACCACGCGCGCGGGGGGAACTATCGGCGCGTTGTTTCCGTCTGATCGGCCGGACTCCAACACGGCCCGGGCGAGGGTGGTGCGCGGGGGCAGCAGCGGCCCCGGCCGCTTGGGTGGGCGGCGGCAGCTCTGCCGAGCGCGGTCGGTGGGGTCCGGACACGCGCGGTCGTGGCCGGGCGGCTGGCAGAAGCCCGCACGAGAGATGGCGGCCGTGGCGAGAGTGAGCGCGGGAAGGATGGCGGCGGCAACTGGGAGGAAGACGCACTGGATCTCGGGGGCTCGATGGAAACTATGGCACTCTTCCCCAACGCGGACGACAGTGGTTTCTTGTGCATCGATGGAAGTGTAGACGTCGAGTCTAGGTTAGACTCGGTTTCTTGAGTTTTGACTCTCTTTCTTCAATAAATACAGAGTCTAGGTTAGACTCGGTTTCTTGAGTTTTGACTCTCTTTCTTCAATAAATACAGCATCACATCAGCAAAATGAATTTCTTGAGTTTTGATTCTCTTTCTTCAATAAATACAGCATCACATCAGCAAAATGAATTTCTTGAGTTTTGATTCTCTTTCTTCAATAAATACAGCATCACATCAGCAAAATGAATTTCTTGAGTTTTGATTCTCTTTCTTCAATAAATACCGCGTCACATCAGCAAAATGCAATAAATAGGAGGATAATAAATGACCATAAAAACCATGATAGAGTCTACATTGGAAGTGCCCTTACCCAACCAAACCAAACCTTTCATTAATGCAACAAGAGAATAATCAAATGGTACGGCAGTATTATTGTTGTCAGTTGGCCAGTTGGCTTCATCTACTGATCTGAAGATTTTTTAGAACAGGCTGATATGAAGATATAGATAATGAAGAAAACAAAGTCATAATTGGCTTGTAATAAGGACTGCAGCAGGAGGAAGGTGCTGGTTTACACTTTACAGGCGTGACTGCCACCCAATTGACCGCTCGATCGGAGCAAGCCGGTTGTGACGTCAAGTCGTCGTTAACCTGCTTCTCAGCTTGGCAAGTCGATTCCCCTTGGTGCATGCACCGAACAGATCGGCTGAGTCAGCTCGGGGCCCACTGCTACGTTGTCATTGTTGCCTGCTAGCTACAAGTTCCCCGCACCCTTAACTGTCTACAGTGTGAGCGGTGCGGGAAAAAATTTTAGTCTGAGCACCGATGCTTCAGCCTCTCAATTCTCACATCGTGGGCACCGGTGCTTCACTGTGCTTGTGGACCCCGTCGTAGCGGCCGCAGAGGCAGAGGCGAACGAAGAATAATATTTTTTAACATTTGAAGCACCGGTGAACGAACATGCATCGGTGCCCACTTTTTTTCATCTCAACACCGGCTACAACGTGGGCATCGGTGCTAAAGAGTGTTTGGGCACCGGTAAAAAGCAACGTTGTGGCTAGTCTTAGGCAGGTTCCTCACTCGCTTCGTACGTCAGATCCTTGGACGAGCGCCGCCACTTGTTTAGATTGCAAGTTTTTTCACTCTCTCTTCATCACATTACATCTTTAGACACATGCATGGAGTATTAAATGTAGATAAAAAAATAACTAATTACACAGTTTGATTGTAAATTACGAGATGAATCTTTTGAGCCTAGTTAGGTCATGATTGGACAATAATTATCAAATACAAATGAAAGTGCTACAGTGCCAAATACTAATTCCAAACATCAATCTAACACAAGGCCCAGGTTGCTGCCGCCAAGATTCTTCACTGAGGTGGCCGGCGGCGCGTTAGTTCGTGCGACGAGGAAAGGAAGATGCCGATCAACATTTATGTGCGAAGTAAAATAACTAAACTACCCTCAGGAGGAACCACCGGTTCCTCTCGAGCACCATAACAAATCTCAAAAAATTATATTAATAAAGGTCGAATTCGACACCACTTGGCACCACGACTGCCTAAGTCATGAATCCAAGGATCAAAGTCATATAGGAGGGAACCACGACATAGAGGTGATGGGCGGGGCAGAATCGCAGAGGACGGAGGCAATGAAACCATGCCAAAGGAGGTCGGATCTAGCCACTACTGATATGATGACTGGCGTTCTGTCCAAAGATGACCATGGAGCCACGAGAAACGGCAGTGGTGACCAGAGAGAACAGGGGTGAGGGGTGAGCAAGTAGATAGGGGGAGACATGCGCAACATCCAGCTTCGGTGCCGCCGCTGTGGCGCTGTTAGATGGTGCCTTATCCATGTATGTACTGAAATAATTTTGTGTTCCTACCATCCCAAAACCATCAACTATCAGCAGGTCGGCCTTAATCCGCTTATGGATCGCCGAAGGCCGAACCCGCTTATGCATTGATCCTGAGAGCCTGACACTGAAAGCGGTCGCTGCCACTCTGATTTGTGGCAGCTGATCGGCAATGAAAGTGTGAAAATAGTGAAAGCGTGTCTTCCCCCTTCCATTTACCAGCATTTTTAAGAGTCGCTCGTCATTGATGTCCTTCCGCGGACTTGATCAGCACGACTGTTATCCTTGGCATGTTTGATGAACCTGAATATATATATATATATATTTCTCTTGGCACATGACTCCAATGTACTGGTCTACTACTGGATACACAAGATGCCATTTCTCTGAACGAGGCTTACCAAACCTTCCATTTGTTGATATATATATATATATATATATATATATATATGACGAATTAATGCAACAAGAGAAGAATCAAATGGTACGGCAGTATTATTGCTGTCAGTTGGCCAGTTGGCTTCATCTGCTGATCTGAAGATTTTTTTAGAACAAGCTGATGAAGATGCTGGTTTTTATTAGACAATCTACTGCTACCTTGTGTGAACACAGTAAGGGAAGACGGTGTCGAAAGGTCTCACTGCATGTGCCTACAGTGCTGCAAGTGAGCCATGCGGTGCCTGCACCTACAGCAGCTACAGTATCATAGTAGAGGGACCTTTCGGCGCCGCCTTCCCTTGCTGTGTTCACACAAGGTAGCGGTAGATTATCTAACAATCTTCCCATAATCCTACTGCTAACCATTGTACCTCCTCCATACCGATCATCTCCTTTAGCTCCGTGAGTCGAAGACGTCCGAGTGGCTTGGTGAGGACGTCCGCGAGTTGCCGACCAGTTTCGACGAACTCGATGACGATCCGCCCTCCATCGACACAGTCCCTGAGGAAGTGGAACTTCACGTCAATGTGTTTGCACCGGTCGTGTAGAACCGGATTCTTCGCGAGAGCGATGGCAGGCTGGTTGTCCACCATCAGTGCTGGTGGATGAGCTTCCACCGGTCACTCGCCCGGCGGCCGGCAGCGACCACACAACAACGCGCGCCGCGGCCGCCATTGCTTCGTGCTACTACGCCTCGCCAAGACGTAGATTGCGCCACCGCCTTCTGTTTCAGCGACAGCCATGAAATTGGAGCCGACCCGAGGAAGACAAGCACGCCAGAGGTGCTTCGTCGTCCGTCGATGTCCCTCGCCATGTCTGCATCGCTGAACACAGTGAGCTGTAGCCTACTCCCGCCGGTCTTTGGGAAGATGATTCCATGATCCACCGTCCCTTTGATGTAGCGCAGTAGCTGCTTCACCGTAGCCCAGTGATTCTCTCTGGGATCCTCCATGAAGCGACTGACGTAGCCCATGGCGAACGCAATGTCTGGCCTTGTGTGGACTAGGTAGCGCAGACCGCCGACGATGCTCCGCTAGAGTGTTGCATCTACCTTCGCCGCGGTGCTGGCCTTCGTCAGCTTCAGCCGCTCCTCCATCAGAGTCACACATGGCTTGCACTCAGCCATGCCGATCCTCTCCAACAGCTTGGAGGCAAACGCGCTTTGACCGAGCATGAGTTCCTCCTTCCCCTGTCTCACCTCGATGCCGAGGTAGTAGGAGAGTGTGCCGAGATCGCTCATTCGAAAATGAGCCGCCATCTCGCGCTTGAAGTTGTTGATGTCCTCCGTGCACGCGCCGGTGACGATTAAGTTCTCCACATACACGCCGATGATGAGCTCCTCCTTCCCCCGTTGCCGCGTGTAGAGCGCGTGCTCGGCTGCGCACCGTTGAAACCCAAGCTCGCCCAACGTGGCGTCAAGCTTGGCGTTCCATGCTCATGGGGCCTGCCGCAACCCATAGAGTGCCTTGCACAATCGGAGCACCTTGTGCTCCTCTCCCTTGACGGTGAAACCTGGAGGTTGCCTGACGAAGACCGTCTCCACCAGCTCGCCGTTGAGGAAGGTCGATTTAACGTCCAAGTGATGGACGCACCAGTCCTTTGCTGCTGCCAAAGCTAGTAGCAAACGGACTGACTCCATGCGCACTACTGGTGCAAAGACCTCCTCGAAGTCTATGCCCTCACGCTGAACAAAGCCTCGGGCGACGAGACGTGCCTTGTGCTTGACAATGGCGCCGAGCTCGTCCCGCTTGACCTTGTACACCCACTTCAGACTGATCGGATGGCATCCTGGAGGTGGATCGACGAGCTGCCAAGTCTTGTTTTCCTTGATCGCCTTCATCTCCTCCAGCATCGCCCGTCGCTAGTTTCTATCGTGCTCGGCTAGCGCGAACGTGGGTGGTTCCTCAGCACTGACAAGCAGCAGCTCTGCGTCATTGAGCAGCCGACCAACCAGTCCTGAGGGTTCTGTGCCACCGACGATGTCGTCCAGCCTGCGGAACCGCACCTTCTCACCTTCATGGAAGGCATCCATGAACTCAGTGATGTCCCTTGGAGGTGAGGCGAACTCGATCGGCGTCGATGGAGTTCCCTGTTCCACCGGAGTGTTCGGCACAGCACCTGGAGTGCTCGGCACCCTGGTTGCAGTGCTCGGCACTACTTCTGGACAGCTCGTCATAACTCCTGCAATGTTCGGACACACTGTAGGAGTGCCCAGCCTCAGTCTTGGAGTGGTCGGCACCACTGCAAGACGTCTTGGCTCCACACGGGAGTGCTCGGCACCCGTCCTAGAGTGGTCGCCACCACTGCAGAACCTCTCAGCACCACTCATGCGCGTGCTCGGCATCCCTCCAGGAGTGCTCGGCATTCCTCCTAAAGTGCTCAGCACTGCCCCAGGAGTGCTTGGCTCTACCGCCGGAGTGCTCGGCACTCCTCCCGGAGTGCTCGACACCTCTTCCCCAGCGTCTCCACCACTGTGGATGACCAAGTGCTCGACGACGAAGGTGCCGGTGAGGCCGCTAGCTTCCCCGTCCTTGGACTGCTCTAGTCCCAAGCCGCCTCCTCATCGAACACGATGTCGCGCGAGACAAGGACCTTGTCTCTGCGTGGGTTGTAGAGCCGGTATGCCTTGGTACCCTCCACGTAGCCCAGGAACACCATCGGTGTGCTCCTGTCTTCTAGCTTGGTGAGGTTCGGCTTTGTCTTCCTGACGTGGCCGATGTAGCCGAATGTCCGGAGGAAGGACACGCTCGGCTTGCGCCCATACCAAGCTTCGAACACTATTTTGCCCATCAGGGCCTTGGTCGGATAGCAATTGAGGATGAACACCACCGTGGTCACCGCCTCACCCCAGAACCTTGCCGGCATGCCTTTGGCCTTCATCATGGATCGGGCCATGCCAACCACCGTCTGGTTCCGCCTCTCCACCACGCCATTCTATTGTGGTCAGTACGGCGCGGTGTGGTGTTGCCCCACACCCTGATCTGTGCAGTACGCAGCGAACTCCACCAAAGTGAATTCGCTACCGCAATCAGTCCTCAGCACATAGAGCTTCTTGTCGCTCTCAGCCTCTGCGCGCATCTTGAACTTCTTGATCGCCGCCACCGCTTCGTCCTTGCTCGTCAGGAGTTGTTGCCACATGTAGCGACTGCAATGATCCACGAGCAGGAGGAAGTACCGCCGACCACCGTTTGTAGCAGGCGTGATCGGCCTGCAGAGGTCGCCGTGGACGAGCTCGAGAGCGTCCTTCGTGCGATACTTGGCCGCCTTTGGGAATGGTAGCATCCGCTGCTTCCCAGCCAACCAGCTGTCACATAGCTCGCCTCCGTGCTTGATGTGGGGTAGCCCTCGAACCATCTTCTCCAGCCGACCAAGCGCGTCGAAGCTGAGATATCCAAACTGGGCATGCCACATCCACGGTTCCTCGGAGTGCCTTGCCGCCGGGCACACCGACTGCTCTATCTTCAGGCCGAGAAGGTACGACCGGTTCAGGGACCTCTTCACCTTGGCGAGAAGTCGTTGCTCCCAGTCCCTGATCCTAAGGACCCCATCCTTGATTAGTACCTCGCTACCGTGCTCATCTAGCTAACCAATGCTGATGATGTTGGAACGTAGCTGCGGGATATAATATACATCCGTTAGCGCGCGGTGTTCCCCATTCTGGCACCTAAAGATGATGGTGCTGCGCTCTTGGATAGCCACCCTTAAGCCGTCACCAAACTTCACCGTACCGGTAACATCGTCGTCGAGCTCGAAGAAGGATCCCTTGAAACCCGTCATGTGGTTGCTGGCACCAGAGTCAAGATACCACCGCTGCTTCTGGTCGACGCCCACACGTCCGAGGTGAACTTGGGCGCGTGGTTCGTCGAGATTGACAGTCTTCAGGGCCATCCCAGGTCCTTCCACCATCGTTGCCTCTTCCCTCTCCTCGGCCTCGATGTCGTGCAGTGCACAGAACATCGCCATCAGGATAGTGGCCTCATCCTCATCATCGGCTTGCGCCAGATGAGCCTGAGCCTTCTTTTTCTGCTTGCGGTTTGGGCACTCCCGTGCCCAATGGCCCATCTTCCCGCAATGCCGGCAGGCGTTGGGGTTGACCTGCTTCTTCTTCTCCGAAGAAGCCCTGTCGCGGCGCTTGCCCTCGCCACCGTGGCTGGAGGAGGCTGCCTTCCCAGAGTTCCTCCGAGCAGCCCACTCCTCTTCCGTCAGCAGGAGTTTCCCGCTGTACTTCGTTGCTGTCGCATACTCTAGGCATTCATCCACCGCCCGCAAATGGCCTATCACATCCTCAATGGTGAGGGTGGACAAGTCCAGCATCGTCTCTATGGAGAGAGCGACCTAGATGTACTTTGCCGGCATGGAGTAGAGGTACTTGGAGACCGCCTCTTCTTTGTTGATGGTGACGCCATGGCTCTTCAGCTTGCTGATGAGCATCTACAGGCGGAGGGAGAAGTCCTCCACCATTTCACCATCCTTGAACTTGAGGTTGGCGTACTCTTGCTTCAGAAGCTAGGCCGTCGCCTTCTTTGCGTGGTCGGAACCGACGCGCATCACCGCAATAGCCTCCCACGCCTCCTTAGCCAAGCTCTTCGCCCCCAACGGCTCCCTGTACTCCACCGGTACAGCAGCAAGGATAGCCTCCAATGCTGACATGTCATCCTCCTCATTATCGGTGCCATTGTCAACAGCATTCCAGAGCCGTCGGGATCTGAACTTGACCTTCATGGTCACCGACCACTCTCCATAGTTGGTACGAGTCAGCGTCGGCCAACTGGTGCCGTTGACCTCCCGCACCATGCGAACAACGACCTCCAGTCGTGACTGGGCAACCACAACAGTGCCACTGCTGTCGCCCACTTCCGAACCGCTCATCATCGCCAGCGGTTAGTCTGGCGACGGCGATGTATGGCTCTGATATCACTTGTTGGCCCACAGGATAACCGGCTCAGGTGAGTGAACCACTCACCTGAGCCGGTGTTCCTGTGGGCCAACAGTTTCCACTTTACAGCGAGGCGTTACTGACACCCAATTGGCTGGTCGATTGGAGCAAGCATGTTGTGGCGTCAAGTCATCGTTAACCTGCTTCTCAGCTTGGCAAGTCGATTCCCCACTTGTACACGAGGAAAAAGGCAAAATAATTGGTGCATGAACCGAACAGATCAGCTGAGTCAGCTCGGGGCCCACTGCCACATTGTCATTGTTACCTGATCAGCGGAAAAAACTTGTTCACATAAAAAATGTTCGTCATATATAGAATGAAAACAGTATATTATAATATGAAAAAAATGAAAAGGCAAGAAAAAGAGAAGGAGATAAAAAAGGTGAAAACTGCGTGGACGCTGGACCGTGACCGTTGACGGATCCTTAGGTGCTGTTTGGTTGGTCGGATGGGGTGGGATGATCCCACTTTCGCTGTTGTTTGGTTCAGGGGTGAACTGGAGATACCAACGAATATTCTCGCTAGATGCCGTGACTCGTCCCTCATTTTTCGGCGGACAGAGTCCGTCCCACATAGGACGGCCTTTGCGGGCGGGTGGGCGCACGCAATACGAGCGTGAGATGGCGAGCAATGGCGCAGGTTGGGCAGGCGAGCTCCGCCACTGGCTCCGGCACGCGGCTGGGCGGGTGAGCTCCGGCCCCGGCTTCGGCGCGTGGCCGGGCGGAAGAGCGCGGCTAGGCGGAGAGCAGGCACGCCCGGGCAAGCAGCGCCCCTAGCTCTGCCCCTAACTTTGGCGAGCGAGCAGTGCTCCCAGCTGCGCACCCCACGCCAGTGAGCGAGTAGCACCCCTAGCTCCGGCGGGCGAGCAACGCCCCAGCTCCACCCTTGGCCGCGGCAGGCGAGCAGCGCCCCGAACTCCGGTGGGCAAGCAACGCCCCTAGCTCCCGTGGAGGCACGACCTGATGACCATGGAGATGTGGTTGACAATGAAGGGATAAGGGGAGGAAAAAGAAATTGAAAAAAATAAAAAACTGAAAAATGGGTCCCGTGTGTCAATGGTAGAAGAAGAAAAAGAATGAGAAGAGACTGGCACATGGGGCCCACCTATCAGGTATATGATCCCACCTTTCATGTCTCCAAACCAAACATAAAATGGGTCCATTCCATCCCTTTTCAACCAAACAGAAAATAGAGTCGTCCCATCCTAGAAAAAAGAAAGGGAACCGTCCCACTCCACCTCGACTCCCAACCAAACGATACCTTAGCGAACGATCTTGAAACAGGAAATGGGGGACAAACCAACCATTCACATGGAAGCGTTTAGGTGAGGAAGGTTCGCCCAGAGCTACTGATAGAACGGGCATTATACATCAAAGGTGGTCAGGTCCATCGTCTCTAAATTCCACAAATGCTGTACGCGTCGTATTGACGCATACTACAGTCATCACCAATGGATCTGTTTCCATCCTCTCAATAACATGCAGAAATAAAATGCATCCCGCAGGTGACCCACCCAGGCCCAGCACGCACAATGGCTCAAGCTCGATGTCCCTTGCCGTCATTGCTGCTGGTCCTTATCACTGTCGTGCTGCTCGAGTGCTCGTGCCGCGAGCCACGGGTTACCAATGGTAGGTATGTGGCAACACGGGCAACTTCACAGCCAACAGCACATGCCAACAGCACATACCAGGCCAATCTCGCACTGCTCGCCATCACCCTGCCCAAGAACATTTCATCGTCCCCAGACCTCTTCGCAACCACCATCGTCGGTGCCATCCCGGAGCTGGTCTCGGTGCTGGCGCTCTGCCACGGGGACGCCAACGCCACGACCTGCTCCGCCTGCCTCGTCATGGACTTCCAGGACATGCAGAACATGTGCTCCTTGGACAGAAGCGCCGCCATCTACTACTGTTGGATATATTATGGGCTTGGCCCATATAATATTTAATAAATCAAATAAAACTCTATGGTACGTAACATTAAGTGTTGTATGGTTTAATACCATATGAGATTTTGACTGAACGTTGACTCAGCTTATATGGTTGGAAATTCTTCATCTAAATTGAGAAGCTGAGAAAAGGACATAGGCATGCCACACGCGCGCGCGCCACCGCCGAGCCAGGCCGTGGCAGGCAGGCGGGCGACAAGCGGGCGTGGCCAGTCTTTTGCCATTTAAATCCACATAATCACGGGAGTTACTCTTCTTGATGGTGGAGGCGAATTGATTGCGTAAGTTACCATCCCTTCCGCTTCTCCGTCTCCTGGGATTCTCTGCTGCCTTTTTCCCTTTCCATCGCAGCCATATATCTGTAGTCCACCGTTAGTCCAGATCTAAGTCTTCCGAAAACCGCTCCCGAGAGAAACCATATCTCAGCAGCCCTCTGGCTTCCCCGTTCCATACCTCTGCGCACACAGAGTAGCGGGAGAGCAGGTGCCTTCGGAACCCTCGTCCGCCTGAGAACCTTGCCCGGGGTGAGCGGCGATTAGGTTTTTGGGGAACGATCCGTGACTTCTCATCCACGTACGTCTTCTTCCTGGTGGTGATCGCTCTCGGAGCCCGTCTTTTCCCCGGTAATTGCTTGTGGAACGGCAAGGCGTCTTCTTCCTGGAGATCCGTTCGTGGGACTGCACTGCGAACATCTTCCTACATCGACTACGGTCCCGGACTTCGAGCAACGCACTATGTCGACTAGTGCGAATGGAGCCTCCGATGCCCTCGGCATGGGACCCTCTGCTAGGTACACTCTAATCTCTGTGATTACTATACTTTGCGCTTTTACTGTATCGATCTATATGTCATGTTTGCATGCTGTAGCGTTCATTAGAAATATACACATGCACATATATGCCATCATGAACCTACTGATATTATATTTCTGGATTAAATTAATCATAAAAATGCCTAATTATCTAACAATCTAAAAACCTAATCTTAGGCAATTTTTTATCAGTGGTTTTGCTGCTGCTTTGAAGCCAAATAATTTTGATGGCAAGAATTTCATGATATGGCGTGCCAAGATGGTATTGTGGTTGACTGCGATGAACTGCTATCATGCCGCACAGGGGAAGCCTAAATAGTTTACTCCTGAGGAGGAGCAAAAGTTCTTAGCTGCTGATAACCTATTTTAAGGCGCCGTGATTAGTGTACTTCATCATAAGTATAAGAAAAACTACATATCTTGCACATCAGGCAAAGAATTATGGAATGCTCTTGAGGCAAAGTTTGGAGTTTCTGATGCTGGTAGTGAGTTGTACCTTATGGAGCAGCTGTATGACTACAAAATGGTTGAAAACCGTTCTGTAGTCGAACAAGCTCATGAGATACAGACACTAGCAAAGGAACTAGAACATTTCCCATGTTTATTGCCCGATAAGTTTGTGGCCGGTGGTATAATCGCTAAGCTGCCACCTTCTTGATAGGATTTTGCTACTTCTCTAAAACACAAGAGACAAGAGTTTAGCGTGGCTGAACTTATTAGACCTCTTGATGTTGAGGAGAGGATGAGAGGAAAGGACAACCATGGAAAAGGAGTTTGAGTCTTTCGCTGCCAATATGGTGTAGAAGAAAAACTCATTTGCATCTCGTAATAAAAAGAAGAAGAACATGCAAGAGAACAACAATGCAAAGCCTAAGCAAACTGCACAGTTTAAGAAGAAAAACAACAAGAAAGGTGGAGGTTGCTTTATTTGCGGGAGTGATGAGCATTGGGCAAGTGCGTGCCCAGACCGCAAATATAAGCAAGAAAAGAAATCAGCAAACGTGGTGATTAGCGAGACTAGAGGAGAAACATTTGGGTATGGTAATTTTTTACCCTTTGTTCTTTCAGTTAGTCTTTCACATGAGTGGTGGATGGATAGCGGTGTTAATATTCATGTGTGTGCTAATGTTTCTTTGTTTACTTCCTATCAGACCGGCAGGACTGGAGCCATATTAATGTGAAACGATTCGCACGTGCGTGTTCTTGGTGCTGGTATGGTCGTTCTGAAGTTTACTTTGGGAAAGACGGTGCTATTAAAGAACGTGCAACATGTCCCCTCCATCAAGAAGAATCTTGTTAGCGCTTCTCAGATGTGTCACGATGGCTTTAAATTTATGCTTGAGTCCAATAAGTGTGTTGTGTCGAGACATGTAATATTTGTTGGAAAATGTTATGATTGCGGAGGCTTGTTCCGCTCATCTTTGCTTGATGATGTGTGTAATAAAGTAGTGAACAATGTTAATGTTTTAGATGAGTCGAATATATGGCATTCACGACTTTGTCACATTAATTTGGCTGTCTCACGCGGTTTGCAAATCTGAATTTAATCATAAAATTTAACTTAGTCAAAGATTCTAAGTGCCAGATGTGCGTGCAATCGAAGCAACCGCGCAAGCCTCACAAGGCTGCTGAGGCGAGGAACTTGGCATCATTAGAACTCATTCATTCTGATTTATGCGAAATGAATGGCGAATTGACTAAAGCCGGTAGACGATACTTCATGACATTTATAGATGATTGTACTAGATTTTGCTCCATGTATTTATTGAAAACTAAAAATGAAGCGTTGCATTATTTTAAAGTCTATAAAGCTGAGGTAGAAAATAAACTTGAGAAGAAAATCAAGCGTTTGCGGTCCGATCACGGGGGAGAATATTTCTCAAATGAATTTTCTGAGTTTTGCGCGGTGCATGGAATTATTCATGAAAGGACGCCACCATACTCACCACAGTCCAATGGAATTGCAGAGAAAAAGAACCGCACTCTAACTGATTTGGTTAATGCCATATTAGAGATTGCGGGACTATCTAAGGAATGGTGGGGTGAGGCTATATTGACAACATGTCATGTCCTAAATAGAATGCCGACAAAGAACAAAGAAATTACACCATTCGAGGAATGGAAGAAGAAGAGATTAAATCTCTCTTACCTACGAACTTGGGGTTATTTTACAAAGGTGAATGTGCCAATAAACAAAAAATGAAAGCTTGGACCAAAGACTGTTGATTGTGTTTTTCTTGGTTATGCTATTCACAGCATGGGTTATAGATTTTTAATTATAAATTCTAGTGTTCCTAGGATGGCTGTTGATACAATCATATAATCTAGAGACACAACATTTTTTAAGAATGAGTTTTCCATGAAAAATGCATCTAGCACGACTAGTCATGAATTTATAATTCCTCATGAGCATGAAAATTTTACTCCGATAAAACAAACTGAGGAACCCTATATGCAAAATCTTGAAGAGGATGACACTATAGTCACAAGAAAAAGTAAGAGACAGAGGACTGCATAGTCTTTTGGTGATGACTATATTGTGTATCTTGTGGATAACACACCAACAACCATTAAAGAGGCATATTCCTCTCCTGATGCTAACTTATAGAAGGAACCAGTACGGAGTGAGATGAATTCTGTTATGTCTAATGGAACTTGGGAAATTGTTGATCGACCTTATGGGTGCAAGCCTATAGGGTGCAAATGGGTGTTCAAGAAAAAATTTAGGCCTGATGGTACTATCAAGAGGTACAAGACGAGACTTGTGGCCAAAGGTTATACTGAAAAGGAAGGTGAGGATTTCTTTGATACTTATTCACCGGTTGCCTGATTGACCACAATTTGAGTTTTGCTTTCCCCGGTAGCCTCTTATGGTCTTATCGTTCATCAAATGGACGTTAAGACAGCTTTCCTAAATGGAGAATTAGAGGAGGAGATCTATATGGATCAGCCAGATGGGTTTGTAGCAAATGGTCAAGAAGGAAAGGTGTGTAAATTATTAAAATCATTATATGGCCTAAAACAAGCTCCTAAGCAGTGGCATAAAAAGTTCGACAGAACTCTAACATCTGCTGGCTTTGTTGTGAATGAAGCTGATAAATGTGTGTACTATCGGTTTGGTGGGGATGAAGGAGTCATTCTATGCTTATATGTTGATGACATACTGATCTTTGGATCTAGCCTCAAAGTGATCGAGGAGGTGAAGGAATTTTTATCTAAAAATTTTGAGATGAAAGATTTGGGAGAGGCTGATGTTATTCTTAATATCAAGCTTCTAAGAGAAGGTGATGGTGGGGTAACTCTGTTATAATCCCACTATGTGGAAAAGGTGCTGAGTCACTTTGGGTTTATTGACTGTGCACCTGCTCCTACACCTTATGACGCTATTGTGCTATTGAGAAAAAATCGAAGAATAGCAAGGGATCAGTTGAGATATTTCTAGATCATTGGTTCACTCATGTACCTTGCTAGTGCAACAAGGTCTGACATCTCATTTGCTGTGTGCAAGCTGAGCCGGTTTGTGTCAAACCCGGGAGATGATCACTGCCGTGCTCTTGAGAGAGTGATGCACTATCTAAAGGGCACTATGAGCCATGGTATTCGTTATACCGGACACCCTAAGGTGTTGGAAGGCTATTGTGATGCCAACTGAATCGCTGATGCTGATGAGCTTTATGCCACAAGTGGATATGTGTTTTCGCTTGGAGGTGGTGCTGTTTCCTAGAAGTCTTGCAAGTAACTATCTTAACAAAGTCTACAATAGAAGCAGAACTCACATCATTAGACACCGTTGGCTCTGAGGCTGAGTGGCTTCGTGATCCTTATGGATTTATCGGTTGTTGAAAAACTCATACCGGCTATTTCTATGAACTGTGATAACCAAACTGTGATTACGAAGGTTAACAGTTCTAAGGATAACATGAAGTCCACGAGGCATGTTAAGAGACGACTAAAATCTGTTAGAAAATTGAGAAACTCTGGAGTAATAACGTTGGACTATGTTCACACGTCTAACAATCTGGCAGATCAATTCACTAAGGGTCTGTCACGTAATGTGATAGAAAGTGCATCGAGAGAGATGGGTTTGAGACCCACTTGAAATTTACTATAGTGGTAACCTGTTCTATGTGATCGGAGATCCCGTAAAGTAGGATGGTGAAACAAGCTATTAGTAAATTGTGAAGAAAGATCCTTAGTAAGACTCATTTCTGATGCATATCTTTTCTTTCTGTAAGACAGGTTGGTTTTTACTTTAATGTATTCCAAGTGGCTTGCTAAAATAAAGATGTTGTCCTACAGAATATTTTTTGAGGAAAACACCTATATGAGTCAGACTGCTGGTCACAGTCTATGAGATTTGGGTGATCTCTAAATACTCATGAAAGGCACTGGAGTATGACTTATATGCTTCAAATAGAGAAGATGTCTTTTACAGCCAAGTATCAGCTAAGAACTTTAGTGACATTCACCTAACACAAAACTGTCAATTCAATGCTTAGTCCATTGTTCAGTTGTGACTGAGTGAAACTATTATTCTAGATAGATGTTTAACTTAACGGTCTCCATCAAAACACTAGTATATAAAAGAAATGTGGTTCTGAGATTACTTTGTTACAAACCCTAGAGTTTGGTGGGATTGTTGGATATATTATGGGCTTGGCCCATATAATATTTAATATATCAAATAAAACTCTATGGTACGTAACATTAAGTGTTGTATGGTTTAATATCATACGGGATTTTGACTGAACGTTGACTCAGCTTATATGGTTGAAAATTCTTCATCTAAATTGAGAAGCTGAGAAAAGGACATAGGCGTGCCACATGCGCGCGCGCGCCGCCGCCGGCGGCGGCCAGGCCGGGCCATGGCGTGGCAGACGGGCGGCGAGCGAGCGAGCGTGGCCAGTCTTTTTCCATTTAAATCCACATAATACGCGAGTTACTCTTCTTGATGGTGGAGGTGAATTGAATGCGTAAGTTCCCGTCTCCTGGGATTCTCCGCTGCCTTTCTCCCTTCCCGTCGCAATCATATATCCGTAGTCCTCTGTCAGTCCAGATCTAAGTCTTCCGAAACCGCTCCCGAGAGAAACCATATCTCAGCAGCCCTCTGGCTTCCCCGTCCCGTACCTCTGCGCGCACGGAGTAGCGGGAGAGTAGGTGCCTCCGGAACCCTCGTCCGCCTGAGAACCTTGCACGGGGTGAGCGGTGATTAGGTTTTTGGGGAGCGATCCGCGACTGCTCGTCCATGTACGTCTTCTTCCTGGTGGTGATCGCTCTTTGAACCTGTCTTTTTCTCGGTGATTGATTGCGGAATGGCAAGGCGTCTTCTTCCTGGAGATCCGTTCGTGGAACTGCACTGCGAACATCTTTCTACATCGACTGCGGTCCAGGACTTCGAGCAACGCACTATATCGACTAGTGCGAATGAAGTCTCCGATGCCCTCAACATGGGACCCTCCGCTGGGTACACTTTAATCTTTGTGATTACTGTACTTTGCGCTTTTACTGTATCGATATGTATGTCATGTTTGCATACTGTAGCGTTTATTAGAAATATACACATGCACATATATGCCATCACGAACCTGCTGATGTTATATTTCTAGATTAAATTAATTATGAAAATACCTAACTATCTAACAACTTCGACCCCTGCATTCTCTACTATTCCGATGACGGCCGCTTCCTCTCCTCCGCCGACAACATCGCGTCGGCGTCGACAAACCGCGTCAACCTCCGGAATGTCACGTCGGACCCGGCCCGGTTCAACCGCCTCGTGGGCGCGGGCGTGCTCGTGAACGCCACCGCCGAGTACGCCGCGTACAACTCCACGCGGCAGTGCGCCTCCGGGGAGGCCGACTTCGACCAGGAGTACCCCAAGGTGTACAGCTGGGCGCAGTGCACGCCGGACCTGACGCCGGCGCAGTGCAGGGTATGTCTCGCCGGCATCATCGCCAAGATGCCGAGGCTGTTCACGGACCGCGTTGGTGGCAGGGTTCTCGGGATCAGGTGCAGTTACCGGTACGAGGTGTACTCCTTCCTCAACAGCCCGGTGATGGTGCAGTTGGCGGCGGAGTCAGGGGACTCGGGATCCCCGACAACGGCAATGGGGCCCACGAGTGTGACGCCTTCGGCAGCTGGAGGAGGTGAGTAATGACCGCTTGCCTGCTACCTCGTGTGGGACTCCAGGGGGTAAAGAATGAGGATTACCAATTACCATAGACAAAGCTTAACTCTTGGGTGTCTTGTCTTTGCTACCAATATCTAGACATAAGTGTATAGTTAAGTGTTACTATATATTTAGAAAAGCCAAAACATCTTACATTTTGGGATGAAGGGAGTACAAAATTTCAGTGACTATCGGGCTTAGCTAAAATAAATCATGACACTACATCTCACAAATGATCAACGGCACAAAACCCACAAGAACAATCAACAGAAATAGATGCTAACTGCTCAAAGTTTAGAGAAGATATGGAGCGATGTTTGATTGCTGCCTGGACCTTGGGCTGGGTGCCTCTGACTAGGCAGCTTGATCCAACCCTAGACACTCAAAATCAAGTGTCTAGAGACACCTCCTTGCCATGCGAGTTCCGTAAAGCAGCAAGCAAACACGCTTAGAGCATCTGCAAGAGTTTCGTAAAACAACTCCCTATTTTGATATTTTTGCAAAAAGAGAAAAAAAATGCCCTCCAACAGTTTGGTAAAATAGCTCCTTAAAAATAAGAACTTGCCAAATATCATCTTCAACTCGTAAGTTTTCGCAGTTGAAAGGAACCCCATATCCACTCCCCATGCAGCGTTTTTATCAGGAGATCAGAGTAAATTGGACATACATGTAAATTAAGAAAATAAAGAATTCTAGATAAGAAAGCAGTGAGACAAAGAAACTATTAAAAATGTTTGATTAGTTAAAAATAGTTCAGGGCTTCCAATGCAAAATCGTTTAGGAACCTATTATAAGAGATAGTTGGAGAAAGACAAAATTTAATATTATTATTTCTTGCTAGATCTATTAGTTTAGCGAGTAAATTATATCAAACTGCTGGAGATTCTCTTCATAATGGAAGTGATTTTTATATATTTATTAGTTACTTATGATTTTTTATTTAGTGTATGCTTTTGTTAAGATATTTTACTTTTGAATTCATATGGGAATAAAGTTTAAAACTTATTTCTTTCTGAATTTCAATTTTTAAGATTTGTTTTGATATGGACTTCGTTTTTTTAATCTTAGTCCATATTTTAGCTATTCTATATTATATTTTGTAATGGTTATTTATTTAGATATTTTTTATCATATTGAAGTCAAACTGTTTCTTTAGAAAAAAAGTATTCCGAATTTTAGAAATCCACAAATTGGAACTATTTTATTTAATCTAATGTTTTATATTTTTTAGTGAACATTGCAGTATGTTGTCCTTGAGAGTAAATGAGGATATCTCATCAATAAGAAATAACTCGCATATGATCATTGTCCTAGCTGAAATGATTTATTTCCTTTTGGCCCTTGATTCTAAATCCAACATTCAGATGATTCCACGAAATTATACGAAGATCTACTAATAATAACCTACTCACTCCCACCATACCTAGCCTAGGACCTCAACGCTGCCACCCTCGTACCCTTTGACTACTACTACTCCGTTCTAAATTATAACTTATATTATAGAAAATTTATAGAAAATGTGTATTAACATCTACAAGTTTAAATAAATGAACTTTCAATATATTTTCATAATGAATTTAATTAAATAAATTTGCCATTGTAGATGTTTGTGTATTTTTCTATTAAATTGGTCAAATAAAAAGTTTGACTTATTAGGACTAAACTAAACTAAACTATAACTGTTGGAGTTGTTCCAAATTCACTCCAGGATATAGGCCGGCCCATCAGGTCTCGCCCCTGTGCTCGAGGGGTGCGGGGGGCGAAGCCCCCCGCGGTACGGTACGGTATATACACACTTGCTAGGGTTTCGTGGAGACTTGATTGTCTTGTAAGCCGCCATAGGCGTGTAACCCAAAACTCTTGAGATAGTGAGATTGTTGCTGGCTGGTGCCCATGGTTTTTTCCCTTCACATCGGAGGGGTTTTTCACGTTAAATCGTTTGTCTCCTCTGTGGCTTGATTCTTTACTTCATATTCCTATACGTCGTTTATAACAAGTGGTACCAGAGCTTTGGTTGCTGTTAGGGTTCATGACGACGTCGATGAAGTTCGATCTTCCGCTGCTGAACTACGACACGCGGTTCTCGCTATGGCAAGTCAAGATGCGGGGGATTCTGGCGCAGACTCATGACTATGATGAGGCACTGGATAGTTTCGGAAAGAGGAAGGCCGAGTGGACTCCAGAAGAGATCCGCAAGGATCAGAAGGCGCTCGTCCTAATTCAGTTGCATCTTCATAATGATATTTTGCGAGAGTGTCTCGAAGAGAAAACTGCTTTGCGAACTATGGTCAAAATCGAATCGATCTCAGTATGTCCAAGGATCTAACCAAGAAGATGTAGATGAAGATGAAGTCGTTCACCCTGAAGATGAAGGAGGAGGATTCAAAGATGAGCCACATCATTTGAATTCAAGAAGATCGTCGCCAACCTAGTGTCGATGGAGGTGAAGTATGATGATGAGGACTTAGGTCTTTTACTGCTATGTTCTTTGCCAAATTCGTATGCAAATTTTCGTGACACCATACTTTTGAGCCGTGATGAACTAACCCTAAAGGAAGTTTATGAGGCTCTCCAGTCTAGGGAGAAGATGAGAGGCATGGTGCAGAATGATGGGACGTCGTCCTCCAAGGGCGATGCTTTGCATGTGAGAGGCAGAACTGAAAACAGATCCTCCAATGATGGCAATGATGGAAGAAAGAACTACGAAAGGAGAGGCCGTTCAAAGTCCAAGCCGCATGGTAATAAAAAGTTCTGTGTTTATTGCAAGCTGACAAATCATAATGTTGAGGATTGTAGAAAAGTACAGAATAAGGAGAAGAGGAAAAACAAGTCGGCTGGTAAGGTCTCTGTTGCTGCTGCTGCGTCTGATGATGATTCTAGAGATTGTCTGGTAGTATTTGCTGGTTGTGTTGCTGGTCATGATGAATGGATTCTCGATTCCGCATGTTCATTTCATATTTGCACTAACAGAAATTGGTTTAGCTCGTATAAGCCTGTGCAGAAAGGGGATGTTGTGCGGATGGGAGATGATAACCCGTGTGACATTGTGGGGATTGGATCAGTTCAGATCAAGACTGATGATGGCATGACACGCACGCTGAAAAACGTTAGGTATATACCAGGGATGTCCAGAAATCTTATCTCATTGAGCACGCTTGATGCAGAAGGTTACAAATATTCCGGTTCAGATGGCGTTCTGAAGGTATCAAAAGGTTCTCTTGTTTGCTTGAAAGGTGATCTTAATTCTGCAAAGTTATATGTCCTTAGAGGGTGTACTTTACCTGGTTCTGATTCCGCTGTTGCTGCTGTTACTAATGATGAACCTAGTAAAACTAACCTTTGGCATATGCGTTTGGGACATATGAGTCACCATGGTATGGCAGAATTGATGAAGAGAAACCTGCTGGATGGCTGCACTTCGAGTAAAATAAAGTTTTGTGAGCATTGTATTTTTGGGAAGCATAAAAGGGTACATTTCAACACTTCTGTTCACACCACTAAAGGTACTCTTGATTATGTTCATGCTGATTTATGGGGCCCTTCCCGTAAGTCCTCACTTGGTGGTGCTCGTTACATGCTTACAATTATTGATGATTACTCTAGAAGGGTTTGGCCTTATTTTCTGAAACAGAAAAATGATACTTTTGCTGCTTTTAAGGACTGGAAAGTAATGATAGAAAGGCAAACTGAAAGGAAGGTAAAATTGCTTCATACTGATAATGGTGGAGAATTTTGTTCGCGTGAATTTAATGATTATTGCAGATCGGAAGGCATTGTTAGGCATCACACCATACCCCATACTCCACAACAGAATGGTGTGGCGAACGCATGAAACGTAACAATCATGTTCAAGGCCCGTTGCATCTTTGTCTAATGCCGGGATGAGCAAGCATTTTTGGGCTGAAGTCGCTAATACCGTCATTACTTGATAAACAGGTCACCTTCTATTCCACTAAATAAAAGAACTCCCATTGAGGTATGGTCCAAAACGCGCTCACGATTATTCACAGCTGAAAGTTTTTGGATGCAATCGCTTATGCTCATGTTGATAATGGAAAATTAGAGCCTAGAGTCATTAAGTGTTTTTTCCTTGGTTATAGTTCGGGAGTCAAAGGCTATAAATTGTGGAATCTGAAACAAGAAAGACTTTTATGAGCGTAAGTGTTGTTTTCAATGAATCATGATGTTTACTTGCGACTTGCCCTCGGATCATGTTTCATAAAAAGAGCTGCAAGAGCGTATGCGCATGCAGTGGAGCATGTTGATGATGATACAAAAAGTGCGGTGGAGCTGTTGATGAGCATGGTGACCATGATAATGATGTTCTTGAGGATGATGCTCATGATGATGTTCAAAAAACTCCTCCTATTTTGCGCTTAGAGGAGGATTTACCTATTGCTCAACGCAAAGTCAAAAGGACAATTGCACCTCCTAAGCGTCTTATTGAAGAGTGTAATTTGTCTTACTATGCTTTGAGTTGTGCTTTGAACAGTGGAGAATGTTCATGAGCCAAAGAACCTATAAAGAAGTTATTCGTTGTGGTGATCTTCGAGAATTGGATTTCGCTATGCACGAGGAGATGCGATCTCTTGAGAAGAACAAAGACATGGGAGATTGTACCTTTGCCTAAGAATAAGAAGACCATCAGCTGCAAATGGATCTTCAAGAGAAAGGAGGGTTTATCTCCAAACGAGCCTCCAAAGTATAAGGCAAGGTTAGTTGCTAAAGGCTACAGTCAAATTCCGGGTGTTGACTACAATGATGTGTTCTCTCCAAAGGGTAAAACACAGCTTCAATTCAGTACTTTCCTTAGTATTGTTGCTTCACATGATCTTGAGCTTGAGCAGTTAGATGTGAAGACTGTGTTTTTGCATGGAGAGCTTGAGGAGGACATATACATGGACCAACCAGAAGGGTTCATAGTGCCTGGCAAGGAAAAATATGTGTGTAAGTTGAAGAGATCCTTGTATGGTTTGAAACAGTCCCCTCGTTAGTGGAACAAGAGGTTTGATTCATTTATGTTAGCACACAGTTTTAAAAGATCTAAGTATGATAGTGTGTTTACATCAAGCATGTTAATGGATCACCTATATATTTGTTTGTTATATGTTGATGATATGTCTTTGATTGTTTGCCAAGAGTAAGATTGAAATCATTAAGTTAAAGAAGCTATTGAGTAGTGGTTTTGATATGAAAGATCTTGGTAGTGCTAAGAAAATTCTTGGTATGGAAATTAGTAGAGACAGAAAATCTGGTTTGCTATTTCTTAGTCAACAAAATTATATCAAGAAAGTTCTTCAGCGTTTCAACATGCAAAATGCTAAGGTCATTAGTACCCATATTGCACCTCACTTTAAGTTGTCACCGCTTTCAAAGTCCTAGTACGATGCAGAGATTGAATACATGTCAAGGGTTCCTTATTCTAGTGCTGTTGGGTCTTTGATGTATGCCATGGTTTGCTCTCGTCCAGATTTGTCATATGCTATGAGTCTTGTTAGTAGATATATGTCTAATCCTGGCAAAGAACATTGGAGGGCGCTTCGGTGGATTTTCGGTACCTCGAGGCACAAAGAGATTCTGTTTAAAGTTTGGAAGAACTGATAAGGGTCTTATTGTCTATGTGGATTCTCGATTATGTCTTTGATCCGACAAAGTAAGATCACTTACAGTTATGTGTTTCTTTGTTGGCGGTTGTCTTTGTGAGAGTTAGAGGGCTACTTTACGCCGGTTGTTGCTTTGTCTACTCTATCAAGCGTAATATATGGTTATTTGTGAAGCGTGCAAAGAATTAATTTGGCTGAAAGGTTTGTACGCTGAGCTTTGTGGAGTTGAATCTTGCATAAGTTTGCACTTTGTGATGACCAAAGTGCAATTTACCTCACTAAAGATCGAGATGTTCCATGAGAGAACTAAGCACATAGATATCAAGTATCATTTTGTGCGTGATGTGATTGAAGAAGGTAAGCTGAAGGTATGCAAGATTAGTATTCATGATAATCCTGCTGATATGATGACAAAGCTTGTTCCTGTTGCTAAGTTTGAGCTGTGCTCAAGCTTAATTGGTTTAATTGGATAGTCCAAGAGACTATTGTTGGCACCAGTGGTTTTCTATCTTTGTTATGTTCAGGATGAAGGGTTGATTTATGATACAAGATGAATTTGTCTCAAGGTGGAGTTTGTTGGAGTTGTTCCAAATTCACTCCAGGATATAGGCCGGCCCATCAGGTCTCGCCCCTGTGCTCGGGGGGTGCGGGGGGCGAAGCCCCCGCGGTACGGTACGGTACGGTATATACACCCTTGCTAGGGTTTTGTGGAAACTTGATTCTCTTGTAAGCCGCCATAGGCGTGTAACCCAAAACTCTTGAGATTGTGAGATTGTTGCTGGCTGGTGCCCGTGGTTTTTCCCCTTCACATCGGAGGGGTTTTCCACGTTAAATCGTGTGTCTCCTCTGCGGCTTGATTCTTTACTTCATATTCCTATACGTCGTTTATAACAATAACTTGAAATGGAGGGTGTACGTTTTTGTATGTTATCTTGCGCCCTTGTCATCCCTAGGATAGTGACATTGGTACAATGCCTGTGGGTCTTTCGGCTAGAAAATTGTATGGTTTATCAGAAGAAAATTATACAAAACATATTTAGGCGTTCAATATGATGATTAGTTGAGGAGGGAGGGAGTGAAATGAGCATAGCTCCGCTGATAGTTAGCTAGTCTCATTATGGTAGAATCTGTGTACTCTAGTTTAGGTCTTCGACTTAGTAAAGATACTCACATTATGGCTAGTTGTTTTTAGTGATACTCCTAAGTGATATGTTTACATAGGTGAGGCACATGTTGGACCATGTGGGACAATGTATTGGAATTAAAAATATGAGAGAGAGAGAGAGAGAGAGAGAGAGAGAGAGAGGACGCATGCATGGATAGTCATATGTCAAGTTGAGAAGTCAAGGGAGACGACACGTTTGTTCCATTTGTTTGGCCTGTCCCAACGTGCACTATCATCGCCACTTGACCGAAGGCACACGAAAATGAAGGAGAGGACGACGACATATTTGGAGCTGTTGTTTTGCCTTGTGGAACAATTAAATAAACAGTTTTGGTTATTAAAGAAAAACATTTTTGGCAGTCAATGTTTTCCATAAATTCTTTTCAAAGGAGTGTAGCTACACAACATCTCACTCAAATGCTATACTGATTCACAGATTTAAATAGTCATAGCAACCAATGGCAATAGGGGCTATATATACTAAGTTATTAGTATAATTGACGCCAAAAATAATTCATGTTTTGTATTGATCTAATTCATTGCTCATCATAGATTCATAGCATACACATCCTGTCTTGCATAGTGTATTAGATTCTAAAAAAAATAACATCAGTTTAGGTTTGTAACACTAATACTTAGAGCAACTCCAAGATACTCTTTATATCCTTCCAAATTTATAGGCATAGAGTTCTTTTTACAAAAATGCCCTTTAACACTGGCAGGGAGGAAGTATAGCGTCCCCGGCACCGTACTTGTAATATCGCTGCCCGACCATAGCAGCTTTGCTGGTCATTAACTCTGCTCATCTGGCTTTGTTTGTGGAGGAGGAGGAGACCACAAACAGGAGGAACCCAATCAAGTATGTAGTGCGAATTATTCCCTCTCGCGCCGCCATATATAGTTGCGACTTCAAGTAATTAACATGATGAAAGTAAAGGCAATCGGCTTGCTCACGCTTGGATATTTGAACAGATCCCACTCATTCCACTTTGAAATGAAGGCATGGAGAGCATAGAATCGATGATCATTGACATCTCCACCTCCTGCGAGTCATGACCAAGGGGATTTCGACGACAATAACAAGCTCGGCGAAAGGCGGGTTTGGTGCAAAGTACAAAGTATAAACTTGCCTATATATATCGAGCTTGATTGAGCTAAGCCATATATATATTCCATTGAAGTTGTCATTGCCAACAACTAAGCTCGCATTATTATTGGTTTGATCGGCGTAGGGTACTCTCCCGGACGGTAATGAAATAGCAGTGAAGAGGCTATCAAGGCGATCAGCACAAGGGATCGGAGAGCTGAAGAATTAGCTCGCCCTGGTTGCCAAGCTTCAGCACAAGAATCTCGTCAGTCTAGTCGGTGTTATCTAATCTACTACCACCTTGTGTGAACACAGCAAAGGAAGACGACGCCGACTTTGTCCCTATTTGTGATCTTTCATAGCAGCTGTGCAGACGCCGACGCCGCCACCTCACTGCAAGATCAGAGGGCACATGCAACGGTGGCCGACGCAGTCAACCTCAGATGCTTATCTAGTTCTTTATTACTGACATGTGCGTTGTACTTTAGTTAGATAGATAGAGTTGTATAAATAGGGCACCAAGGCAACTCAGTAAAGAGAGCTCAGATTTGCCATCACACAGACATGGCCTCGGCCAACGTTGTTGTCTTGTATTGTGCATGCTTCCTCTGTTCTCCCTTCTTCTTCTAGCTCGATCCGTAGTGTGTGGATACGGACAAAGCCGGTACGGTGGTCGGCACGGCTAGTGATCTGGAGGCTAGTGGTCTGTAGCCCAGGGGTCTGAGATTAGTGGTCTGGGGACTAGTGGTCTGGGGACTAGTGGTCTAGAGGCCAGGGTTGTGAGGCTAGTGGTCTGGAGGCTATCTGATTCACTGTCGTCAGCCGGTGATCCCGTAGGTCAACAAGTGGTATCGGAGCTTCGTACAAGCACCGTCGTCATTCTAACCGATGGCGATGACAGGCGGTTTGGAGTTGGGCGACGACAGTGGCACTGTCATAGCTGCCCAGCCACTACCGGAGGTAGTTGTCCGCACGGTGCGGGAGGTCAGCGGCACTACTTGGCCAACGCTGACTCGCACTAACTATAGAGAGTGGTCGGTGACCATGAAGGTCAAGCTCAGAGCCCGACGGCTCTGGAATGCCGTTGACAAGGGCACCGACGTGGAAGAAGACGACATGTCAGCGTTGGAGGCTATCCTCGCTGCTGTACCGGCGGAGTACAGGGAACCGTTGGGGACGAAAAGCTCAGCTTAGGAGGTGTGGGAGGCCATTGCGGCGATGCGCGTCGGTTCCGACCGCGTAAAGAAGGCGACGGCCCAGCTTCTGAAGCAGGAGTACGCAAACCTCAAGTTCAAGGATGGTGAAATAGTGGAGGACTTTTCCCTCCGCCTGCAGACGCTCATCAGCAAGCTGAAGAGCCACGGCGTCACCATCGATGAAGAGGAGGCGGTCTCCAAATTCCTCCACTCCGTGCCGGTAAAGTACATCCAGATCGCTCTCTCCATAGAGACGATGCTGGACTTGTCCACCCTCACCATCGAGGATGTGGCAGGCCATCTACGGGCGGTGGACGAGCGCCTGGAGCAGGCGACAGCAACGAAGGATAGCGGGAAACTCCTGCTGACGTAAGAGGAGTGGGCTGCTCGGTGAAACTCCGGGAAGGCAGCCTCCTCCAGTCGCGGTGGCAACGGCAAACATCACGGCATGGCTTCTTCGGAGAAGAAGCAAATCGACTCCAACGCCTGTCGGTGTTGCGGGAAGATGGGCCATTGGGCACGGGAGTGCCCAAATCGCAAGAAGAAAAAGAAGGCTTGGGCTCACCTAGCGAAAGCCGATGATGAGGATGAGGCCACTATCCTTATGGCGACGTTCTGTGCACTGCACGACGTCGAGGCCATGGAGAGGGAAGAGGCGACAATGGTGGAAGGATCTAGCAAGGCCCTGAAGACCGTCAACCGCGACGAACCACGCGCCCAAGTCCATCTCAGGCGTGTGGGCGCCGACCAGGAGCAACGGTGGTATCTGGACTCTAGTGCCAGTAACCACATGACGGGCTCCAAGGACTCCTTCTCCGAGCTCGACGGTGATGTTACCGGTACGGTGAAGTTTGGTGACGGCTCAAGGGTGGCCATCCAAGGGCGCGGCACCATCATCTTCAGATGCCAGAACAGGGAGCACCACGCGCTAACGGATGTATACTACATCCCGCAGCTGCGTTCCAGCATCATTAGCATTGGTCAGCTGGATGAGCGCGGTAGCGAGGTTCTGATCAAGGACGGCGTTCTGAGGATCAGAGACCGGGAGCAGCGACTTCTAACCAAGGTGAAGAGGTCCCTGAACCGGTTGTACCTGCTCGACCTAAAGGTAGAGCAGCCGGTCTGCCTGGCGGCAAGGCACTCCGAAGAGCCATGGATATGGCATGCCCGGTTCGGACATCTCAGCTTCGACGCGCTTGGTCGGCTGGGGAAGATGGTCCGAGGGCTACCCCACATCAAGCACGGAGGCGAGCTGTGTGACAGCTGCCTGGCCGGGAAGCAGAGGAGGCTACCTTTCCCAAAGGCGGCCAAGTATCGCGCGAAGGAAGCTCTCGAGCTAGTTCACGGTGACCTCTACGGGCCGATCACGCCTGCTACATGCGGTGGTCGGCGGTACTTCCTCCTGCTCGTGGATGATTGCAGTCGCTACATGTGGCTGCAACTCCTGACGAGCAAGGACGAAGCGGCGGTGGCGATCAAGAAGTTCAAGATGCGCGCGGAGGCCGAGAGCGACAAGAAGCTCCATGTACTGAGGACTGATCGGGGTGGCGAATTCACTTCAGTGGAGTTTGCTACGTACTGCGTGGATCAAGGTGTGGGGCAACATCACACCGCGTCGTATTCGCCACAACAGAATGGCGTGGTGGAGCGACGGAACCAGACAGTGGTCGGCATGGCCCGATCCATGATGAAGGCCAAAGGGATGCTGGCAAAGTTCTAGGGAGAGGCGGTGACCACGGCGGTGTTCATCCTCAACCGCGCTCCAACCAAAGCCCTAACGGGCAAGACGCCGTTCAAAGCTTGGTACGGGCGCAAGCCGAACGTGTCATTCCTCTGGACATTCGGTTGCATCGGCCACGTCAGGAAAACGAAGCCGAACCTCACCAAGCTGGAGGACAGGAGCACACCCATGGTGTTCCTGGGCTACGCAGAGGGTACCAAGGTGTACCGGCTCTATGACCCTCACAGAGACAAGGTGACTGTCTCGCGTGATATTGTGTTCAACGAGGAGGCAGCTTGGGACTGGAACAGTCCGAGCATAGGGGAAGCGGGAGGCTTCACCAACACCTTCGTCGTCGAGCACTTGGTCATCCACGGTGGTGGAGATGCTACGGAACAGGTGCCACGCACTCCGGGAGGAGCGCCGAGCACTCCGGCGGTAGAGTCGAGCACTTCTGGGGCAGTGCCGAGCACTTCGAGAGCAATGCCGAGCACTCCGGAAGGAATGTTGTGCACTTCTGGAGGGATGCCGAGCACGCCAGGAGTGGAGCCAGGAGGTTCTGCAGTGGTGGCGACCACTTCAGGATGGGTGCCGAGCACTCCCGTAGCGGAGCCAAGACGTCTTACTGTGGTACCGACCACTCCAAGACTGAGGCTGGGCACTCCTATAGTGTGGTCAAACACTACATGAGTTATGACGAGCAGTCTAGAAGAAGTGCCGAGCACTTCGGGTGCTATGCAGGGCACTCCGGCGGAAGAAGGAACTCCATCACCCCCGGCCGAGTTCGTCTCACCTCCAAGTGATACCACTAGTTCGTGGATGCATACCACGAAGGGGAGGAGTTGAGGTTTCGCAGGCTGGACGATATCGTCGGTGGCACAGGTCCCTTAGGACTGGCGGCCAGGCTGCTCAACGACACAGAGCTGCTACTCGTTGGTGCGGAGGAACCACCCACATTCGCGTTAGCCGAGCCGATGAAAACTGGCGACGGGCAATGCTGGAGGAGATGAAGGCGATCGAGGAAAACGAGACTTGGCAGCTCGTCGATCCACCCCCAGGATGCCGTCCGATCAGCCTGAAGTGGGTGTACAAAGTCAAAAGGGACGAGCTCGGCGCCATCGTCAAGCACAAGGTGCGCCTCGTCACCCGAGGCTTTGTCCAGCACGAGGGCATCGACTTCAAGGAGATCTTTGCGCCAGTAGCGCGCATGGAGTCGGTCCGTTTGCTACTTGCTTTTGGCGGCAGCAAAGGAATGGCGCGTCCATCACTTGGACGTTAAATTGGCCTTCCTCAACGGCGAGCTGGCGGAAACAGTCTTTGTTAGGCAACCTCCAGGGTTCGTTGTCAAGGGAGAGGAGCACAGGGTGCTCCGACTGCGCAAAGCGCTCTACGGGCTGCGGTAAGTCCCTCGAGCATGGAACGCCAAGCTTGACGCCACGCTGGGCGAGCTTGGGTTTCAGAGGTGCGCAACCGAGCACGCGCTCTACACGCGACGACGGGGGAAGGAAGAGCTCGTGGTCGGCGTGTATGTGGATGACTTAATCGTCACCGGCGCACGCATGGAGGACCTCAACAGCTTCAAGCGCGAGATGGCAGCTCGTTTTCGAATGAGCGGTCTCGGCGCACTCTCCTACTACCTCGGCATCGAGGTGAGGCAAGGGAAGGAGGAACTCACGCTCGGGCAGAGCGCGTACGCCTCCAAACTGTTGGAGAGGAGCGGCATGATGGAGTGCAAGCCATGCGTGACTCCGATGGAGGAGCGGCTGAAGCTGACGAAGGACAGCACCGTGGCGAAAGTGGATGCAACACTCTACTGGAGCATCATCAGCGGTCTACGCTACCTAGTCCACACAAGGCCGGACATTGCGTTTGCCGTGGGCTACGTCAGTCGCTTCATGGAGGATCCCAGAGAGGATCACTGGGCTACGGTGAAACGGCTACTACGCTACGTCAAGGGGACGGTAAATCATGGAATCATCTTCCCAAAGACCGGAGGAAGTAGGCTGCGGCTCATGGTGTTCAGCGATGCAGACATGGCGGGGGACATCGACGGACGACGGAGCACCTCTGGCATACTCGTCTTCCTCGGGTTAGCCCCAATTTCATGGCTGTCGCTGAAACAGAAGGTGGTAGCGCTATCTATGTGCGAGGTAAAGTACGTAGCGGCGGCCACAGCGGCGTGCCAAGTTGTGTGGCTACGCCGGCTGCTGGGCGAACTAACCGGCGTGGAAGCTCACCCACCAGCACTGATGGTGGACAACCAGCCCGCCATCGCCCTCGCGAAGAATCCAGTTCTGCACGACCGGAGTAAACACATCGACGTGAAGTTCCACTTCCTCAGGGACTGTGTTGATGGAGGGCAGATCGTCATCGAGTTTGTCGAAACTGGTCGGCAACTCGCGGACGTCCTCACCAAGCCGCTCGGACAACTTCGACTCACGGAGCTGAAGAAGATGATCGACATGGAGGGGTGCAAGGGTTAGCGGTAGGATTAGGGGAAAATTGTTAGCTAATCTACTGCCACCTTGTGTGAACACAGCAGAGGAAGGCGGCGCCGACTTTGTCCCCTATTGTGATACAGACGCCAGCAGCGGAGTGCAGCGCGCCTGACGCTCACTCACAAGAAGATTGTAGACACACATGCGATGGATCGGCGCAGAGGCAGTCCTGTATGCTTATCTAGTTACTGTTACAGCATATACGTTGTACTTTAGTTAGATAGATAGAGTTGTATAAATAGGGCACCAAGGCAACTCAGTAAAGAGAGTTCAGATTTGTCATCACACAGACAGGGCCTCGGCCAACGTTGTTGTCTTGTATTGTACGTGCTTGCTCTGTTCTCCCTTCTTCTTCTAGCTCGATCCGTAGTGTGTGGGTACGGACAAAACCTGTACGGTGGTCGGCACGGCTATTGGTCTGGAGGCTAGTGGTCTGGAAGCCAGGGGTCTGAGACTAGTGGTCTGGGGACTAGTGGTCTGGAGGCCAGGGGTGTGAGGCTAGTGATCTGGAGGCTATCTGATTCACTCTCGTCAGCCGGTGATCTCGTAGGTCAACAGTCGGCGTCTGCCTGGAGCAGCAGGAGAGGTTGCTCGTCTACGAGTTTGTTCCCAACCGCAGCCTTGATCAGATACTCTTCGGTACTGCCTGCCTAGAGTAATTCAATCGAATTCAATTATCTTCATCCTCCGTATCTTCGATCTCCCTCTGTAAAATCTGATATTAAAACTTGATGATTCGCTCCTGCTTTTAATTTCCTTACTTTGGGCAGACACTGAGAAGCGTGAACAGCTGGACTGGGCAATGAGGTGCAACATCATACACGGGATAGCTCGGGGCCTGCAGTATCTGCACGAAGACTCTCAGCTCAAACTAGTCCACCGTGATCTGAAAGCGAGCAACATCTTGCTGGACATGAACATGAACCCCAAGATTTCGGACTTCGGCCTTGCGAGGCTTTTCAGACGAGACCAGACGCAGGGTGTCACCAATCATGTCGTTGGTACCTAGTGAGTGTCGTCTCCGCCACCTAGAAGCTCCTCGAATTAATAGGCAGGTGACCAGATCCAGGGACGACGATCTTGACTAGATTTTGGATGTCTATTCCCATCCATTCCAGCGGTTACATGGCGCCGGAGTACGTGATGCGCGGGAACTACTCCGTCAAGTCAGACGTGTTCAGCTTCGGCGTCATGGTCCTTGAGATCGTGACGGGAAAGAAGCACAACGTCTGCCGGGACGACGCCTGGCGATCGCCTGAAGACGATCTCTTGAGCCTCGTGAGTGCTTCCTTCCTGCTCAAGTGTTCATAACATAACCCTTTCGTGTTCTTTCTTGCTGAGATGTCTTTACCCTTGACTAAACCATGCATCCTCGATCGATGCACACATACAAGCATGGTGCAGGTATGGGACCGCTGGACGGCCGGGGTGGTGCCCGAGGCCATCGTAGACCCGTGCCTGGGAAGCTGCTTCTCCCGGAGCGACGTGCTAAGGTGCATCCACATTGGTCTGCTATGCGTCCAGGAAGACCCGGAAGACCGGCCGGTGATGTCGTCCGTCGTCACGATGCTCGGTAGCGACACGGTCTCCCTTTGGAACCCGTCCAACCCGGCGTTCTACGCCAGGAACAGGGCGTCGGCCACCTCCAGCTAGCAGCACATCGTCCGGCGAGTACACCGCGTGAGAGCAATAATGCAATCATACATATAGAAGCCCTCGACGGCTTCAGCTAGCTGTTATATGTCACGTTTATATATATTTAAATCAAAGACAAGGAAGGTCAAACTATGCAGCCGGCATCTCAGTTTCGTTCAGGACAGAACTTTTTGAGCTATAGTATAGGAAGAGAAGAGCTAAACTTTGTATGCGTCCCAATCTACTATACCACTTAAAATATTCCTATGGCTATCGTCTGTCACTCCGCCCCAGCCCTATATACGGTAAAAAAATATATACGGCAAAAAAAAAAACCACAGTCCCGTTTCCCAAAAAAAAAATCCTATACGACAAAAAAAAACTTCCTGAAAAAAAACATATACCAAAAAAAAAACTGTTTCCGTAACAAACTCTTCCACGTCGAAAATCATATCTGGCAAAAAAAAAATTTCAAAACAAACTCTTCCTCAACGAAAATCATATAAAGAACTAATTACATGCTGATAAAACAGATCAGGCACATATTCAAACAGAGAAATTCAGCAAGGGCTTTACTTACCACAATAAAAAACATCACGCATGGTCCAGTACATTAATCCTGCACGCTCCCGCCTCGCCCCGCCCGTCGAGGCCCACCTTCCAGCAAAAAAAAACACGCCCGCACGTGCGCCCTAGCTACAGCCTACGTTGGTGGCGGCGGACACCTGCGACCTGCTGCCTACTGCCACGCGTAGTCCCGGCGTACGCGGGACACGCGTCACGCCATGGACGCGGGCGACGTGATGTTACAGTATGTGCTAGCGGCGGCCGCAGCGCTCGCCGCGCTCTACGACGTGCTCGCCGTATGCTCCGCTTCGCCCCGTGCGCGCCCTAGCTCCAGCCTATGCCGCCGGCGGTGGGCACCTGCCAACGCTCGCCCCACTCGCCCCGCCCGTGCGCGTGTGCCCACGTGTCTACGCCTCTGCGCCCCTCTTGCCTCGTGCGCGTGCGGCCGTGCGTCTGCAACCCGCTCGCCCTCGTGCGAGAGCAGGAACAAAGGAACGACATGCCGTGGCCCGTGGGCCGAACGGATAGACCTTCTGCCCACACGTAACAGACGACTCCGTTGCGTGGTGATTCACCTGATGCTCACACGTAACAACTTAGCCCGTTAGTCTACCACATCCACATAGAAGAAGGAAAACCAGGATGAATTTAGAAACAGTTTAGGGTTCCAATGCAAAAACTGTTTATTAGATTTTATTAAATTTTTAAAATGTATAATAATAAAACACAGAAATGATAATTAAAAATGAAACGAATTTTGTCAGGTTTCTATAAACCAGATCTACACAATATATGTCATAAAGATCATGAAATATGCTTTATGTAATCAAATTTGTATTTTCTTTATATGTTCATCTAAACCACAAGCCATATGCATCGTCATAGACATGGATGAAAAATTGTTAGTATGTTTGTGTAAACCATAAAACACGTGTATAATTGTACAAATGGATACAAATCCGTTGCCTCGTGCAACGCACGGGCATATATCCAGTGAGAAACATAGTTCCCTTATCTCTCTTATCAAAAGAGAATATATGAATAAAGAATAACTTACATATAGGAATACATGATGAAACAACGTTTCTTTTGAGACAAAATAAAGAAGAATTATTAGGTTTCATCCAACCCTATCTCTTCTTCGATTGATTGACAAAGATTGGGTTTGAGGGTTTTTGCTAGATATGTCATGGCAATACAAAATTTCCTAATCACTCTACAGAGCTTCGGTGCTTTAATGGGAGATGCCTAGCCAAGCTCTAAGGGTAACAAATTCGGTGTCTTAATTAACAAAGTAACAAGTGCTCAATGATCGAGATCTTGCTCACAACATTTTTCATTCACCATAGAGCATAATTTCTCAAATAATCACTCAAGAAAACAATGGGAATAGTTGGGGGAGAAGGATATATATATAGTGAGCACAACCTTTTCCAATTTTCCAATGAGTAAGCATTTCCATACTTTTTTGAAAGCCTGCGGGACCTCTAGTAAGAGAAACTTTATAATTGAGAATTTAGTAAGAAACTATAGTGATTAGTGAGCACATTACAAATCATGGTGAATTCCATGTTTATTTTGCAACTAATATACAACAAGCAAAAGGTGTGCATTAGGCCTCAGCCTACACTACCTGGCAGAAGGGTGTGAAATAGTACCTGAAGTGTAAGAGTAACCAGAGCTTGCATCTAAGAAAAAAGTTGGCCTTGCAGCAGCAGGCAGAGAACTAGTATCAACATCATTGAGCATCACCATGACATCCGACATCGTAGGTCGATCCATGGGATTCTGTTGAAGGCACCACAGGCCAATGTTAACGCATTTTAGCACCTCAGTCTCCGAGTAGTTTCTCCCTAGAGAATCATCTATAATCTCTATAAGCGTTCCCTCCGTCCAGTGCTTCCATACCTAGCATTGATTTCATGTGTTCGCAATCAGCAACAATATAATCTAGAATTTTTCAAGTAGTCTTACAGGCAGGATAGTGTGTTTATGGGCAAACACTCACAATGCTTATAATATCCTCATTTTGCTCGTCAAGTAATGCCCAGCGCTTTTTCTGTCTGTTACAATCTCTATAACAAGGATGCCGAAACTAAATACATCTGATTTTGTGGAGTATTGTCCATGCATCACGTACTCGGGAGACATGTAGCCACTGCAACAAGAAGAATTAGCAACATGGTCAATTAGATTGCATTATGTATTTAAATCAAACATTGAACGATTAACTACTAGATGATAATGATTGATTACAATGTCCCGACGATGTTGTTTGTGACGTCTCGAGTCTGATCTTGCCCAAAGAGCCTGGCTAGGCCAAAGTCACCAATCTTAGGGTTCATGTGTGAATCCAACAAAATGTTGCTCGCTTTCAAGTCACGGTGGACTATCTTCTTCTGAGAGTCTTCATGAAGATATTGCAATCCACGTGCAACTCCTTCTATTATGTTGAATCGATTCCTCCAATCTAGTCGTCTTTTCTCCTCGTGATCTAAATGGCAACCAAAATTTAAGATTACTACAAGTACAAAAATGTTGTGTATATTCTTTGGGAAGATTATTTCTAGTACCAAAAAGAATATTGTCGAGGCTTTTGTTGGGCATGTACTCATAGACGAGCAACCTCTCTCCCTCTTCTAAGCAGAAACCCTCCAAACGAACAAGGTTCTTGTGATGAAGTTTGGCCACCAAAACTAGCTCATTTTTTAGTTCTTCTAGTCCTTGGTCTGAACCCTTTGACAGCCTCTTCACAGCCACTTCCCGTCCGGAAAGATGTCCCTACGTAGATTTTATTATCGCCATGAGTTAATTAAATGAACATAATATAAAATGCTAAAATGTTCCAAAAGTTTTAAGTATTATAAGTCATAATACTTGATATATTTTTTTTAGAAAAACATGAGTACAAAGCCCATGATTTATATATTTGTTCGTTTCATATTTTGACAATCTGGTATGAACCAACTATCTCATGTACATTGTACAGCAATCACACGGACTCTTTTACATAAATCTTGCTACAAACTTGCAAAGGAACTATTAATGAAGAGGGTGTCATCATACCTTGTAAACTGCACCGAATCCCCCTTCACCTAGTTTATTGCTTTCATCAAAGTTATTTGTTGCTACTTGTAGCGATGACAGCGATAACAATATTGACTTGATGCTTTCGAAGTCCTCAGTCATATAAGCTAGTAAATTTGCACCGATTTAGTTTTGAATGCTTAAAGACCAAAAGGTAATATACTTGATACCAAACTATACAAAGGACTTACTTCGGCGGGGAATATTTGTTCCTTGAGATGTTCTCTTCTTACAAACAATCCATATGCAGAGGACTACGGCAGCTATTACAGCAACAGATACTATTGGCAATATAATTCTGAGAAGTTTGCCAACTGAATTTTTTTTACCTGTGATTTTGCCAAAAAAGAAAATTTCAATTTAGGTTTGTCTAGCAATTGATGTGTCAACTTCCTTTTGTCATGCTCACCATTGCGATTGATGTTGTTCAATCTTACTATTACTAATTTTATGCTCCAACAGAGCCTCCACGTTAGTGTCATGGGAAAAAGATACATTCTAGAGATCTCACAATAATTGAAAGCATCTAACGTTTAATTTGTACACTAATCATCATGGCAAACAATAGAGCCATTGGACCTATCCTGTTGTATTAAAAATTACACATCTCTATCGTCACTATAAAAATACATAAAGTAACATCTAAATTGCCCATATCTAACATCCTAAATTTATATCTAAATTACCCACTTATGCCATTACGAAAGATATCAGAGGTAGTTTATAAAAATATCCAGGATTATTTTGAATTATTTTTCATAATAGAAGAGGTAGGTAATTTTGGTGCAAATTTAAGAGGTTTATTTTGAATTATCTTTCATAATGGTAAGGTGGATAATTAGGAGTTATTATTTATTTATGTAAAATATTGGTGAGAATTAAGTAATCGAGTTAATCTAGAGGAATAAGCAATTAAGCACTCACCTGCGGTGGTGCCAGGTACAACATCCGTCGAAGGCGCCGGCGCTGGAGCGGCCCCCTCGCCATTCATCTGCAGCTTCACCATCGGGACGCCGGTGTAGAAGTTCCCCGTTTCAAACCTCAGGTTGCATCGCGAACCGTCGAGCCTGGCGCCGGTCTCGTTGCGGTCGAACACTTCCCACCACTGCGCCAGCAAATCGTCCAGGCAGCTCCGGCACTGCGCCGGCGATATGTCCCCCGCGCACTGCGCCATGGACCAGATGCCCGTCCGGAGCTGCAGCTGCGGGTCGAGCCCCACCATCTGCCCCGTGGCGAAGTACTTCCTCGGGGACGACGACGGGGCCGAGCTGTCCACCGCGTACCGCACGGTGGCGTTGAGCAGCCTGGTGACAGCGCCGTCGTAGGCCGCGACGTCGACGCCTGCGGGGACGCTTTCGCCGCTGATGAGGCCCACCATGCCGGTGTTGTTGATGGAGGCGAGGAAGTCCGTCGGGGCGAGGCGGACGTAGCACTGGTTGTAGACGAGCGCCGCGTCCCGCGTGTGGTTGCAGATCCGGTACACGTCCTGGCCGGCGTTGGTGCCGCAGTCGAAGCAGTCGGTGGGGCTGAGATCGCCGCGGCAGAGTATGAGCCCGTAGACGGTGTCCGGTCCTGCGCCGGCGGAGCCCGTCGCGAAGAGGGCGGGCGTGTTGGACGCGTTCGTCTGGAGGTTGTGGATGAGCTGCTTGATGTTGTTGGCGTAGGCGCTGCCGGCCGAGTAGTTGCCCGTGGTGTCGTCGCACGTCGGCCACGGGCCAACCCACGGCTGCGCGGCGGCGGAGGGGAGAAGCGTGAGCGTGACGGCCGACGCCAGCAGCGCTGCTGCTAGCAGGGCGGGGGTGCGAAGGGCGCGGCCGTGCATAGCGCACGCGAAGGAGGGAGAACCGGTGAGCTGGATCGTTGGATGCAGAGAAACTTGGCACGGAGAGGAGCTCAGAGGTGATAAATGCACCATCAGGGATGCATGCGTGGCAGTGGCATCGGTAGCCGGTACTAGTATATATGATAGCAGGCAGCTGGGTGGGTCTCCCTCCATATAACAGCGACTTGCTGGCTACTCTTGCCGATGCGTTCTCTTTGGAAGTTGGAGGACGACGATGAAATGGAAGCGAATTCCAAAAGGCAAAAGCTGACGGAAAGAGGAGCTGCAAGTTGCTTGCCCAGTTTCGTAGAAACCTGACCAGAACAGCTGCATCTGCATGCACGTGTTTCAACTTGGTAGTACTGATATTTTGGTCCAGTCTCTAGTGACCAGAAGAGCTGCACTTGAAGCTGATATCACGGACATTAAAAAAGGGGTATAGCTTGCCGGAAGAGAAGACAGCGGCGCGGCTGGTGAGTGGTGGTTTCTTCTGGCATGTTCGCTTCAGCTAGCTTATTAACTAATTTATAGTATTTTTCTCTCACAACAAAACAGCTTCAACCGACTTATCGACTTTAATATCAGCCGAACGAGCTGAGGTCGCACAAAACAACGAGAGGTCAAGTCGTTGCAACTGCTTGTCTGTATACACGTACTAATTCTTGTAAATAATGTCGTTGCGGACGGACTTTGCAGTAGAGTACTATGTTCAGAGTTGAAGGTCCACACCCACACACCGTACCTCAAGACTCAAGTCCGCGCCATCTTCGAATCGTCACCTTGAACACGAGCCCCTTGGGTTGGGCGGGGCAGCGGACGATCAACACGGCGCGCGGCGGCGTCAATAGGGACTGCGGACCCGATCAAGGCGCGCATGCATTCCCGCGACGCGACGCAACCTGAGCACCTGCGAACACGATACGTACTTGACGCCAGACACAAGCAGGCTGCAGCACACCGCACACTGCACACTGCACTGCCTTGTGTTTGCAATTGGATGCTACTCACAGGCTACAGCGTTTCTTCCCCTTTGGCAGCGGAATCGCGTCTCTAATCCCCCCGCATGGGCGGCCAAATCTTTTTAGTTTTTCCTTTTGGGTGGAAAGTCCCCCAGAACCGAACGGAACGCAACTTGTGAGAAGACGTGAGAGGGAATAATCTGTGATCACATATTTGCAAGCACAGTTAAAATTTCCCCATTTGGATGATGCCTACTGCCTTCTACTTTGCTTCAATAGAGGAAGATAGCCATCAAATTGAAAAGGTTGGGTGGCTGAGAAAGATCTGTGTGAGATTGGTGTTAGAATGGCCAAACTTTTTTTGTAACCACAATTACAATTGGTAACTACAGATCACACTTTGTGATGAATTGAACTAGTTGATCTGAACTACTATACATCAAGAAGTAAACAAGTAACAATGTGCTACGATCCACAAACGCATGTGCTATCTGGCAGACAGATGCGTAATAGTACATGAATTATAGGAGTAACCTGTGCTTCTATCCAAGAAAAATGTGGGTCTCGCAGCAGGTGGTAGAGAACTAGTATCATCATCACCACTGAGCATCACCATGACATCAGACATCGTAGGTCGGTCCATGGGACTCTGCTGAAGGCACAACAAACCAATGTTAACGCATTTTAGCACCTCGGTCTCTGAGTAATTTCTCCCCAGAGAATCATCTATCATCTCTGCAATTGTTCCCTCGGTCCAGTGCCTCCATACCTAGCATCGGTTTCATCGGTTCACAATGAGAAACAATATAATCTAGCAACATACATGTACTATTACATGTACGATATATAGTGTGTGTTTGTTGGAACTCACAAGGCTTATAATATCTTCATTTTGCTCATCATAGAAGTAATGCCCTGTGTTTCTCCGCCCTGTTACGATCTCTATAACAAGGATCCCGAAACTGAACACATCTGATTTTGTGGAAAACTGCCCACGCATCACGTACTCAGGAGACATGTAGCCACTGCGACGAGAAGAATTAGCGACATGGTTAGTTAGAGAGAATTATGTGTCAGAAAAGGGAGACTTAAATAATAGCTACTAGATAATAAAGATTGATTACAATGTCCCAACAATGTGTTTTGTGACATCTCTAGTCTGATCTTGCCCAAAGAGCCTAGCTAGGCCAAAGTCTCCAATCTTAGGGTTCATGTCTGCATCCAACAAAACATTGCTCGCTTTCATGTCGCGATGGATTATCTTCTTTTGAGATTCCTCGTGGAGATATTGTAATCCTCTAGCAACTCCTTCTATTATATTGAACCGTTTCCTCCAATCTAGTTGTATTTTTTCCTCAGGGTCTAACAAACAATCAAAATTTTGACGTTATAGCACAAGTAGAGATGCTAAAAAATTATAAATTCTTTTGTAAAGATTATTTTAGTACCAAAAAGAATAGTATCGAGGCTTTTGTTGGGCATGTACTCATAGACAAGCAATCTTTCTCCCTCTTCTAAGCAGAAACCTTCTAGGCGAACGAGGTTCTTGTGGTGAAGTTTGGCAACCAGAACTAGTTCGTTTTTTAGTTCTTCTAGCCCCTGACCCGAACCCTTTGACATCCTCTTCACAGCCACTTCCTGTCCGGAAAGATCTCCCTACAAAAAATTATTATCTTCCATGAAGTTGATTAAACAATACAATATAAATGCTAAAAAGTTCTAAAAGCTTCATGTATTACAATTCACAATAATTGAGTACGATTACTTTTTAATGAACTTGAGTTCTAAGTTGATGCTTTATAGTCATACTCTAACAATCCTTTGTATAAACCAATTGATGTATGTTGTCCAGTAATCATGCATATTCTTTTACATAAAAGCTTGCTACAAACTTGCACATGAGAAAGTATTGAAAGGGTGTCATCATACCTTATAAACTACACCGAATCCCCCCTTCACCAAGTTTATTGCTTTCATCAAAGTTATTTGTTGCAACTTGTAGTGATGATAATGATAATAATGTTGACTTGATGCTTCCGAAGTCCTCAACCGTATGAGCTGGTAAATTTGTGTCATTTCAATTGTCAGTGCTAAATAATAAAAGTTATTATAGGGTCATACCAAGCAGTATATAGGACTTACTTCCATGGGGTAGCTTTATTCTTTGAGATCTTCTCTTTTTACAAACATAGAGGGCTATGGCAGTTACTACAACAACAAACACTATAGGCAATATGATTCCAAAAAGCTTGCCCTCCTAATTATTTTTACCTGTGATTTTCCCAAAAAAAACTCAGTTCAATGGAGCTCGATATTGCATCCAAAAGTGTAAAGGAATCTAGACAGAACAATGGAGCTAATACTAGTTGTTTCCACAATAGTAATCAACATACTTTACATTCAATCCCTTATAAGATGAATACTAGGATTTTAAAAAAATAGACAGAAAATTATCAAGAGGAGAAAGTTTTGGCAAAGGCAAGAGCACTACAATTTTATCGGGACACTTAAGTGAGAACACCATAAAACTACTTCCTCAAGTCAATCTAGGTTTTAAGTCAAACTTTTTACCATAAGTATATAAATATCTTGAATTTATAGATTGACAAATGTCGATATTTACTTGTTGGCAAAAGCGGCGTGGACACTAAAAGTGGAGGTCGTTCTTGGCGGACACCCAAAGTAGAACCATTCTTGAAAGACACTCGTTATTGACAATTATGCTACTAGACACTACGCCCCCTTATTTTATTTATTTCCACTGGTTGAGGAGAGAGAAAGGTGGGGAAATGACATTCTTGCCCCCTGTCTCTTTCTTCTTCCTCTCTCCCTTTCCTTTTTTTAATGTCATCGCATATGGTATCCCCACGCTGCACTGGCCGCGAGATGCTCAGAGACCCGTACGACGATCGCGGGTACTCTTTGGTAGTACCATGGGCTCGACGCGACTAAGTGGGGCAACGCTGCAACGGCGGCGGCAGGGGCCGGAGGCTTGTTGTCGCCCTCGTCCTTCTTGGCTTCGGCGACCGCACATTCTCTGCAGGCCGAACTTCCTGTGCAGCGTATCGGTGAGCTTGACGGAGTTGACGTCGGCGACGACGCTGGACCTCGCAAGCTTTCTTTTTTTCTCCTTCCACGGCATACAAGGTGTTAGCAGCCAGACGCCCATGGCCAAGAGGCTGCCCTGTCCCTACGACCCTGCCGACGAGCGATGGCGGCCATGTCACTACTGCTCTCCTCCATGGGCACTAGCGCCCTCGATACCGCTTTTTTATCGCACTCGCCACCGTCGGTCGGCGTCCCCACTGCTCACTCCGTGCCATGGCGCGGAAGATCCCCACGGCCGCCAAGCCAAGATCTCGACGGACACGGCATGAGTGCGGAAGCCTGCTGGCAAGCCAGGAGAGAGAGCGCCACTCGGCTCCTAGGCAGCGCAGCCACCATCTCCGAAGAAGCCCACTTGGCGGCGGCCTTCTGTGGCAGCAGAACCGCCCCGCCCCCCGCCGCCGCCCGGCCGGCCGCTGCCGCCACAGAAAAAAAAAAGAATGCGAGAGAGAGGATGAAGAAAGAGGTAGGGGCAAGAATGACATTTCTCCACATTTTTCTCTCCTCAACCAGTGGAAATGAATAAAATAAGGGGTGCGGTGTCTAGCAGCATAATTGTCAATAACTAGAGTGTCTTTCAGCAAATGGCTCCACTTTAAGTGTCCGCCAGCAAATGACCTCCACTTTTAGTGTCCGTTGGCCAATTTTGCCTTACTTGTTTCATTGTAAAATATAGTTATAATGACATATGCATGGCTCTTTGTTTCTAATATAATATACTTTTATATATGTTGTAAGTCAAAATTTCATATTACAGAGTATACGAAAAGCAAAGTACTTTCTCCAACAGAAGAGGAATTCAACAATCAAGTATACTAATACAAGTATGTAGTTTGAGTAGTTGTTTTTTCATATGATTATCCAAAATTGAAGGCAATTGTCCTCACTTCAACTTTAAAAAGTCTTTTTTTTCTTTTTCTGATGGAAATTTTGTTGCTTACTATTGGGGAATGACCACGAGCCACGGAGGCCATAGAGTCTAGAGACAGCGAAGACTAACAAGAGAACCAATTTTTCGGTGATGTGTAGGAAAGTTATAAGAAGGCCTCCGCACTGATGGCCACGTGAGGCAAAAGTCGGAGGTCACCCGTGAAGGCAGTGAAGGTCGCTCACGGCTCGGCGACGGTGGTCGCTTGGTGAAGGCGGAGGCCATGCAGTACCATGAGCAAGAGGCCACAAAGCACATGGGCGGAGGCGGAAGCTAGCTCCACCATAGCAGGGAGGGTTCATGGCGCGGAGGCAACCTCGGCCAGAATGGGCTTCCCTTGGGCCGCAATTCAGCCCATGGAGACAACGCGGTGAAGAAAGAAAGGTCCAATTTGCCCCGGCCACCTGCACTAACAAGAGGATATTCAGGAATGTACCGTAGTAGTTGTAGGACAAATATGTAAAAGGGAAAAGTAGTGAATAGTGCCCTATAAAAGGGAGAGCTGAAACTTTTGGGGGTGGTTGGTGAGTGCATTTATGAAACCCTAATTGAGCCAGACCCACCTACTTCTTTCTCTACCTTCGCTTGGGGCATCCGACCGGGGTGGAGGCTCACTCCATACCACTTGGCCGGAAGCGCTACTTCCCAACATTAGTGCCCAACGCGCATTGGTCAAGCAAAACCCATGATGCCGAGAAAAGAGCAGCCCTTTTGAAACACCTACGGAGCCTTCGACAAGGGGACGACTCAGGCGTAATACCCGCAACACTTACGCCAGTGCCCTAGAGGACCAGGTTGTGGAAGAACCCGTGGTCGAAGCTCAGCCTCCGGTAGCCGAAGATCAACAAGCCTCAGATCCCACCCTAGAGCAAGTACTCCATCAATTGCAAGCCCAGCTGCAGAGTACACAACAAGAAAGAGATAGGCTGGCAGCAACCTTCACCACAAATTAGAGCGTAGCACAGATCATTACAGGCAGCAGAGATTAGGCAATAGTTGGTCGTCCTGCAGACAAAAATTCAGAGTATGCAGCCAAGCCAGCCCAGACTAACATTTCCAACCAGCTCCAGTCAACAGATCAAAGCTAGCCTAACCCTTCGCCAGGTATGGCGGCCCAGCCAACCTTCGGCGCACCGTTCAACTCGCCGCCATCCTATAGAGCTATAGATTCAAAATCCCCACTCTCCGAGGGAATCCAAACCTCACCTTGGCCACCATCTTACAAGCACATTACCCTATCTAAATTCAACGGAAGATCAGACCCCCGTGAGTTCATCATGAGTATCGAAGCAGCCGTAGCATCCGCAGGAGGGAATGACACTGTCTTGGCCAAGTCATTTGTTATCGCAGCTGAAGGAGACGCATTGGCATGGTACTCAATGTTGAGGCCAAGCTTGGTATATTTATGGGAAGACCTCCGAGATAAGATCATCGCTAACTTCAAAGGGTTCACCATTGAATCTCTGACATCAATGGACTTATTTCAGTGCAGACAGAATCAAGGTGAAGCGCTAAGAGATTATTTTTAGAGGTTTATGCAGCTTAAAGCGAAGGCACCAAATGTCCCAGAGGATGTGGCAATTGAGGCCGCAGTCAAGGTCCTCCGCATCGGAGCCTTCGCGGCTCATCTAGCTCGAGAAAAGCCAAGCACTATACAGGAACTGTATACAGAGTTTGAGAAGTATTGTAGGTCAGACAATGACCTCCGAAGAAGGCTAGAAGAACAAAATCAGAACAAGTAGAAAACAAGTGGCAGGAATGTTTAGAAGAGCAACAGAAGCCAAGGCCAATTGCAGCCTCAGCAGACCTCTGGTCAACAAGTTTTTAACATAGAACAGCAAGGAAACAATCAGCGGGGGCAGCACATGACGGAGGCAAAACAAAACAAGCCATCACACAAGCAGTACGAAGGCAAGAAATACAATCAAAGGAAGAACTGAAACAAAACCCAAGAACCAAGACAGTGGAGGCAGTATTATTTCTTTCATGGAGAAAACAAAGGGCACATCACCAGAGATTGCCCAGACGCGAAGGAAACTCAGAAAAGGATAAACAGCAGAGAAAACACTCAGCCTCCATCACAACAACCCACCAGGGAGGTCAACCACACCTTCGCTGCGCCTTCACAGCAGCCATATTGCCCAATCTACCCAAGTCTTAACTCCAATCAAATTCACCCATCCACTTTAGCAGCCGCATACTATCCCAAGTTCCTACCTGCATGACGACCAAGTACCCAACAGCAAGGACAGGCAAGTAATCAGCGAGCAAAAGACAACCTCACCTACATAAATTCAAGGCCTCCGCACATAACATACATAGAGACAAACCAACTAGCTCAGGTCCATAATAGACAACTAGAAGCACCTCCACCGCCACCTCCACCATAGCTAGCCGCCTCCAAAAATGAGCCCAACTCAGAAAATCAACTCAACCCACATACACCACTACCCACCATCGGCATGATATTGCCAATAGCCGAAGGCTCTTCAGTGGAATTCTATACAAAGAAGAAAAAGAAGGATCACCTCAGGCTCATCAACAACATAGCAGTCTAAGGCCCAATGCGCTGTACAGATTGGTCGAAGCCACCAATCACCTTCTCAGAGCAAGACCTGTAATTAGAAAGTTACCCCCATACCGACGCTATGGTAATCAGGGCCAACATAGCGGGTTGGGAGATCAATAGGGTTCTCATAGACTCTGGAAGCTCAGTAGATATCATCTTCGTTAATGCCTTCGACTAGATGAAACTAAGCAGGACCCAGCTGTAGCCTTCGGATTCACCACTAATCGGTTTCGGGGGAAAGAAGATTGATGCACTAGGAATAATATCCCTGCCAGTTTCCTTCGGAGGCCAGGAAAATGCAAGAACAGAATATGTAACCTTTGACGTAGTGGACCTCTATTACCCGTACAACGCCATCTTCGGCAGAGAGTTTGCGAACAAGTTCAGCGCAGCCATCCATATGGGTTACTTGTGCATGAAGATGCCAGCTTTGCACGACACCATCACAATACATGGCAGTCAGAAAGAAGCAAGAAACATAGAAAGAGCTATCTACAAATCGCAGCGAAACATCAATTATGTTGATTCATCAAAGAAAACTGAGCTAGAGCCTCCGAACATGCCGAAGGGCAAAACAGATCTCAAAGATCAAGAAGAAACAAAGTCGGTCCCATTGGAACATGCAGTCTCAAACAGAAAGGTCACCATCGGAGCTAACCTATCGAAGGCAGAAGAAACAGAACTCATAGAAACCTTAGCCAGGAATAAAAAAGTCTTCGCCTGGTCAGACTCCGACGTAAAAGGAGTCAATAGGGATATCATACAACACTCCCTTGACATCAACCCCAAAATGAAACCAAGAAAGCAGAAACAAAGGAAAATGTCCGAGGATAGAATATTGGCAGCAAAGGCTGTTAGATGCAAACATCATCAGAGAAGTCAAGTATTCAGAATGGTTAGTAAATGTAGTGCTGGTGCCAAAGAAGAATGGAAAGATGAGAATGCACATAGACTTTACAGATCTGAACAAGGCATGCAAGAAAGATCTATTTCCGCTACCAAGGATAGACACCTTCGTCGATAAGGCAGCAAGATGCAAGCGCTTCTCCCTACTGGATTGTTTCTCAGGATATCATCAAATTTGGCTCAACCTTCGCCAGAATGACGAAGGCAGTCCTTGGCCGACAATTACAGAAAAACATCATAGCTTATGTCGATGACATTGTAGTAATGAGCAAGAATGAGGAAGATCATATAGCAGATGTAAAGGAAACCTTCGCCAATCTCAGGGAAGCAGGCCTAAAGCTAAACCCAGACAAGTGTGTTTTCGGTGTCAGCCGAGGAAAGATGCTCGGGTACATCATAGGATCCGAAGGTATTCGGGCCAACCCAGAAGATGAAGGCTATAATCTCAATGGTGGAGCCATCAATCAAAAAGGAAGTGCAAAACTCATTGGAAGAATATCAACATTGAAAGATTTATCTCAAAATCAAGCGAAACACGCCTCCCATTCTTTAGAGCTCTGAGAGGCGGAGACAAGGTGGAATGGGAACCAAAGCAGTCGGAGGCCTTCCAGCAACTCAAAAATTACATGGCTAGCAAACTCTTGGTAACAGTGCCAGATCCGGAGGCCCCACTACTGTTATATGTGGTAGCCTGCGAACATGCAGTTAGCGGGGTACTCATTCAGGAGAAAAAAGAAGGGTCGAAGGTCATTCAACAGCCTATCTACTATACCTTAGAAGCCCTATTGGGAGCAAAGCTGAATTATACAGAAATCGAGAAAATTGCATATGTCGTGCTCATCTCATCAAGAAAGTTAAAACACTACTTCCAAGCACATGAGATCACAGTGCCGTCTTCGCAACCACTCGGAGATGTGTTCAACAACAAAGAAGCCTCCGGAAGAGTAGGGAAATGGGCAACAGAATTATCCCAATTCGAAATCAGCTATGTGCCAAGAACAACAGTCAAATCCCAAGCATTAGCAGACTTTATGGCAGATTGGACACATTCGGCACATCAAAACCCACAGCCTCAAACCCAAATCTGGACGCTCTACACAGACGGAGCATAGGGGCATTTGGGAGCTGGGGCCTCCGCCGTTTTGATAGCACCATCAGGCCTTCGTAGCAAGACTAGAATTCAAAACAACAAATAACATAGCAGAATATGAAGGTCTCGGCCTCAACAAGGCAAAGGCACTCGGTGCGAAGACCGTGCTAGCAAAAACAGACTCCCAAGTCGTTTAAACACATCTTAGTACTTAACCAACAAAAGGAGCCTCCATATTAATTCTTAAGTCATAGAAAATACCACATTAATCGGATAAAATAAAATCAAAGTGTCTGTTAAACACGTTGATAAATTATCTACCATTGCCATTACACAACAAAAATCTCAAAATACCATTATAGCTATTCCACTATTATCCACCCATGCCATTAGTAAGAAAAACATGAAGCCAGTAAAAAGAGAGAGAAAAACATGTATGAAGCCAGCCACACACGTGTCTGCGTCATACTTAACGTATTTAAGATTGAAATTAAAATGGTATGATGTATGCTAAAAATACAAACATACTAGTTGATCTACCTAGTCACACCATCAAACGGATTGTGCCTAAACTATACAGGATGCTAAATTTAGTTGTCAAATGGAATAGAACAAGCGCTCACCTGCCGTGGAAGGCGCCGGCGCGGGAACGACCACTTCGCCGTTCATCTGGAGCTTCACCATCGGGCTGTTGGTGTAGGACTTGTCCCCAATGTCAGACCTGAGGTTGCACCGGGAGCCAGCGAACCTCGCGCTTGCCCCGTCGGGCTTGAACCCACTCCCGTTCCACCACAGTGCCATCAGGTCGTCCAGGCACCTCCGGCACTGCGCCGGCGCCAGGTCCCCCGCGCACTGCGCCAGGGACCAGATGTTGGGGACCCGCGGGTCGAGCCCCACGAGCTGCCCCGCAGCGAAGTACAGCCTCGGCGACGCCGACGACGGGGCCGAGCTGCTGTCCACGGCGTACTGCGCGGTGGCGTTGAGCAGCCGCCTGAGCGCCGCGTCGTAGGCCGCGACGTCGACACCGCCGGGGATGGTGGCGCCGCCGACGACGCTCACCATGCCGGTGTTCTTGGGCGAGGCGAGGAAGTTCGTGGCGGCGACGCGGACGTAGCACTGGTTGTAGACGAGCGCGGCGTCCCGGGTGCGGTTGCAGAGCGGCTGCACGTCCTGCCACGCGCGGGTGCCGCAGTCGAAGCAGTCGTTGGTGCTGACGTCGCCGCGGCAGATCATGAGCCCGTAGACGACGGCGGCGGTGCCCGCGCCGACGGAGCCCGACGCGAAGTAGGCGGGCGAGGCGGACGCGTTCGTCTGGAGGCCCAGGATGAGCTGCTGGGTGTTGTTGGCGTAGGCGCTGCCGGCCACGTAGTTGCCGCTGGCGCCGTCGCAGCTCTTCCACGGCTGCGCGGCGGCCGACGACGCCAGCAGCACTGCTGCTAGCAGGGCAGTGACGCGAGCGACGCGGCCGTGCATGGCGCGCGCGAAGGGAGGAGCCAGAGCCAGATGCGCAGCGCGGGAGAGAGGATTGTGTGGTGTGAGCTGGACAGATGCAGAGGAACTTGGCTGTCTTGACAGTTTGGCATAGAGGAGCTCAATGCAAGAGGACGACGCACCAGCGCAACGCATTGCGGTGGTCAATGGCAGTGCCCAGTAGAATATGGATATGATTGTTGATTGCAGCTGGGTTGGTGTACGTCCATCGGTCCATGGCAACTTGATGTTGATGGTGACTTTGCCGACGTTTCTTTTCCCTTTGGAACACATTGAGCGGCGAATTCCAAAAGATGACGAGCCGGGAGGAGCTGCACCTGCACTCAAGTTGCTTGGCCATCAGTTTCGCAGAAACCAGAGCAGACCACGTGTTTCAGGTCGGTAATTTTTTTTTTGATGGAACAGGAGCGGCAAAAGCCCCTACTGAAGTTTCATTAAAAAAAACAAAACAAAGTAAAGAGTACAGAGGTTCTCAGGAAACAAAAAACGTACAAAAGTAAATAAAGAAAATTACACAAAGGCTTCTAGCCATTAGTCAATGTGAGGATGGTATTTTGACTTGGCCCTTAGGATAACCAAGGCAAATTCCTGCTTCAAAACAGTCTTGCAACGATGCAGCGAGGGAGCAAGATTTCTGAAGATAGCATCATTGCGCATAGTCCAGATTGCCCAACACATTGTGATAATCACTTCCATGAAGAAAGGAACCCGAAGTTGTAATCTGAAGCTCTATAACAAACCTTCTAAATCGGATGAATTGGGAACCATCAAGTTCAGGCGGTACCAGCAGCTCACAGCAAAGAGGCAGTGAAAGAATAAATGAAGAAGATCTTCTTCATAATCCAAAGAGCAGGATACACAAGAATAATCCTCAAGATACATGTTCTTGCGCTTCAATAAGGCTCTAGTACTCAACCTGTCTTTTAGAAGAAGCAAAAAAAAAACTTTCTCTTGTTTTGACATGAAGACTTCCATAGCCACTGATAACATTGGTGTACCTGACGGTGACCAATTAGATGTTTATAAGCTCTGTTGGATGTGAAAGTAGAGGAACCCTAAATGTAGGTCCAAATATCCTCAGGTTGTAGCTCTGAAGCATCAAGGAAAGTTTCAAGAATTGGGCATGGGCCTCTTGATAAGGGTAAGTGAAATAAATCTTGAAAGTGCTGGGCTTGGATGGCTGACTGAAAGGTGATGTTGCTATTCTTGCAGAAGGAAAAGAGCTCTGGAAAAGTCTGAGACCAAATATTACCCTCCCAAAGGTCATGCCAGAGTAAGCAGGTTGCACCATTCTGCAATGAAACCACAGATATACCTTTGAATTGTTGGAGCAGCTTAAGAACATCACGGCACCAGAAGGAACCTCTCTGTGGACCCTGAAGAGCAGGCAGTCTGTTGGCAGCATAGTATTTCCTCCAAACAAGCTGAACCCAGGGAATATCCATGTGACTATAAAATTTGTGCAGATGTTTGAGGAGGAGGCTTTCATTCTGAACTCTGAGATTGATGACATTCAACCCTCCTCCTGTCTTTGGCACACGTACCATTGGCCAGGCTGCTTTTGGGTGGTTTTCTATTATTAGCATCTGAACCTCTCCAAAGACGGTGCTTTCTAAACTTGTCAATTTGCTTAGTAACTGTTTTCGGCAGAAGATATGTGCACATAGTGTAAGTGGGGAGGGCTGTAAGCACAGCATTTGTCATTTGAAGCCTACCTGCATCTGACAAAAAATTGAAAAAAGTTGCAAGCCTCCTTTCACACTTGGAAACCAAGGGCCAAAAGTCTGCCACCGAGGGTTTGGTGAGGCTAAGCCCTTGTTTAATTCCACCCCAACTTCTAAAAAATTGCTACAGTACCTGTCACATCGAATGTTTGCGGTCCATGCATGGAGCATTAAATGTAGACGAAAAGAAAAACTAATTGCACAGTTTGGTGGGAAATTGCGAGACGAACGTTTTGAGCCTAATTAGTCCACGTTTGAACACTATTTGCCAAATAAAAACGAACGTGCTACAGTAGCCCCAAAATCTAAATTTCTACAACTAAACACAGCCTAAGAGGAAGACCCAAATATGTAAAAGGGAGAGTACCCTTGGAGCAACCAAAATTAGCAGCCAACTCATCTAACCTGGTAGCTGATAGATTAACCGGGAGCATCAGTGATTTATCAAAATTCACCTTGAGACCAGAAGAGGCAGCGAAAGAAATGAGAAGAGCTTTGAGATTGTTCAACTGAGCAGTGTCAGCTTGCACGAAGATGAGAGTGTCATTTTGGTTGCTCAAGGTGGATTCCCGAGTGGTCGGTAATATTTTGATCGATTCTCGAGTGTGATGGATTAAACTAAACAATTAGGCATGGCATGGCATCCACTGGAAGGTGGATGGATTAAACAACTAAACAAAGCCTGGGCCGTCGACGTCACCGGACATGATAGCTTGCGGGAACAGAAGACAGCGGCGTGGCTGGTGGTTTTCTTCAGTCGTGGAGACGGCTGCGAGTTGTGCACAGAATAAAGTAGAGGGAGGTCAGGTCGCCCCCGAAGTCCCAGCTGCTAGTACACACACGCACTATAGAAGAAAAGAACGTAGTACATGAAAATGCTGTACAGTACGTTCAATGTTCAAAGGTGCACATCCACATGAGCACATACCTCAACGGCTCAACCACGTCAAGGGTGCCGCGCCGTCGCCGAGTCGTCGACCACCTCAGCTTCTAGTACAGTGTTTGCAGCGCCCACCGCTGCACACGAGACGAACGGGTGGTCCAACCGAGCGCGGCGGACACCGGTGGCTTTCGGGATGTGCCGATGTGCCCTACGCATCGCATCACGGAGGCGAAGGCCTTGTGTGTTTGGATGCTACTACATCGTTTCGGAACCATGGCAAGAATCACACGCCGTCGTCTCTTTCTATTATTCGCCTTTTGTTGGCTGGCAGCAAGCAGTAGCGTCGTCGTCGGGAGTGTTCGCTTGTAAGTCATGGTACAATATTTTTCTATCTTAATAAATTAGTCGTACAAATCAGCACTAGCGATTTTACGAGTAGCCGAAGAGAGCCCGAGCGATCTTTCATTGCATGAGTAGCCAGAGCATCGGGGGATGAACCTGTCACCTGTCACCATGCCATGGCGGGTAGGCCGCCCTGTTGCCAACTTGCCATTGGCGAGAGTGGTGAGGCAGGCAGTCACGGCCACTGTGGCCACTGGCCACGCTGCTCTCTCTGCCGTCTGCCTTTCATTGGAGCCTTCCGCGTTGTGCACACCGCATATTTTCGCCCGGACATGGATGTAGGCCGAGCTTTTGGCCCACTCCAGCCCCGTTGAACGCAGCACGTCCCAAAACCGTTCCTTTTTATTAGAGCTTTTTACCTACATATGGCCCTGAAAAAATGTATCTTCCTTGTAGAGGCCTTTTTTCCCTTACTTCTATGGTCTTCCGTCCGATTTTAACACTTGATAGTGTTAAATCCAAGGTAAAATAACCACCCCTGGCGAAAAAGAATACAAAGTTTTGTTTATCTGTCGTACATTTAAAGTAATATTACGCAAATAAGTTTATATATAATAGTATATAATAAGACACATAATCAAGTACACAAATACATAATCACAAAACCGGCCATAAATAAAAGGAACATAAAACCGGCCATAAAAATCAGAAGAATATACTCTCATATTTAATCACATGCGCGCTTGCTTGCATGCGTGACATGATAAAAAAAACACCAAGAGCCGCATTATCCGATCCTACGAATAGTGAATGAGGTGCGTCCGGCACGAGCGGCATGGGAGCATGGTTTTGGAGCCACGCGCTGCATGCATTGACCTGTCAGGCGCCTTCATCCCTTTCCACGCAAATAATGGACTCTGCTCAGCTGGAGTATACATACGATACGCGGTCACACGTACGTGTATGTACCGGGACACGCCAATGCATCCACACGCACGTCGTCCAGGAAGGAATCCACGTATATCTATCTACACCTAGAAGACTCTAAAATAATCATCTACGTGAATGATATCAAATCCGTATACTATCCGGTCAGCGTTTCTGCGCACCAAAAGTCCAAAGTCCACACGCCTCCACGCCAGAAGTCCGAAACTGCGAGACGGCGTCCACCCCGTAGGCAGCCCAGCCCGTATACAAACCGTACCATATGAGGATTTCAGATACGTACACGTGAACCGTACGAGAATTTCAGATACGTACGTGATCGCTGCATCCAAAACTCCTCCCAGCACGCCGCGACTCCCTTCTCCCGCGCGGGCCGTGCCGCGAGCCCGCGTCTCCTCCTACGCCCGGCTCCCCGCGCAGGCCGCGACCTCCCTTCCGCTCGGCCACGATTCCCTCCCCCGTGCTTGCGCAATAAGCTTCTCCCTCTCCAGATGCATCCTGGTGTCTGGCTCCAAAACGGTGGTGCGCGGCGCGTATCTCGTCCAGTTAGCCATCAACAGGCCTCAGCGTCTACCTGACATCTACACGACGGATATCGACCACAACGTTTACTGGACAAGACCTCAGGAAACGTTTTCTCTTGAGCGTGAACCAACCTGCTAACAAGCGTTCAAGGATGCATCAACTCAACTACGTATACATCCACCTGTGATTTTTTCAATCGATCCACCTGCAGGACATACATTTTAGGCGACATCAGGTTTCAACTGAATTTACCTAAGCATGTTTGCCAGGTTGTTTAGTGAACATACTGTTGCCATCTCTACTAATACATGCAAGAATGAAATAACTAAAAGGATCTACATCAAAACTTGAATTATATCCTAATCGTTCATCTTTCATGAAGAGTCGTGTATCAGTGATGTTGTCACTATCACGCTCGAAGTATTATTTTTAGGATTAAGTCCACTTTTGGCCCTCAACTATTGTGTTGGTCTAATTTTAACCCTCAACTACAAAATTGTCTAAGATCTTATTACTCCTAACTATCAAAACCGTTCACTTTTAACACCTGACGCGGGGAGAAGGCTGTTTTGACCGACGTTAGCGGTTTTGACCGCATCCAGTCCGAGCCCCGCACGGTCACCACCGGCACCTTCCCGTCCAGCCTGGCCTCCGCGTCTGTCCGCTCCTCGCCGCCCAAGTACGGCTGCACCAGGACGACGCCCAAGTGGTGGGCGATGTTGGCGCCGGCGCTGTCCCCGGCGAGGAAGCAGCGGGAGAGGTCCACCGGGACGGCGACGTCGACGGGAAGGCCCGCGGAAGCGAGGTGCCGGAGCACGTCGACGCCGTCCTCGTACGCGGCGGGGCAGCGGTGCTCGGGGGCGAGATGGTAGTCGACGGACACGACGACGGCGCCCAGCTCGCGGCAGAACCGGCGGCACATGGCGTCCTAGGGGACCGAGGCCGCGGAGAGCAGCGCGAAGGCGCCGCCGTGGAAGTAGACCACGACGGGGTGCGGCGAGGCGGAAGCGGCCTCCGACACGGTCCTTGTCACGGGCGCTACGGGCTACATCGGCCGCTACGTCGTCCGGGAGCTCCTCCGCCGGGGCCACCGCGTGCTCGCCGTGGCGCGGTCCCGGAGCGGCATCCGCGGCCGCAACTCCCCCGAGGACGTCGTCGCGGACCTCGCCCCGGCCCAGGTCGTCTTCTCCGACGTCACCGACCCAGCCGCGCTGCTCGCGGACCTCGCCCCGCACGGCCTCGTCCACGCCGCGGTCTGCTGCCTCGTGCAGATTTGTTCAGTTATGCACACATTGCTGAATGCAATTTGGCTGGACTTCCGTTTTGCAGGCCCTTCTCTGATAGATACTGTACTTCCCTCGCACACTTGAAGCAGCTACTCCCGTAGATGGCGGCGGCGGAGCTCTCGGACGCGGAGACGAGGGAACACGAGCCTGTGACGGCGCCGCCTCGCCAGATGCCGAGCCTCGGCCCGACGCGGCCAGGGGAGAAGCCCCGCGTCGTGGTCCTGGGCACCGGGTGGGCGGCGTGCCGGCTGCTCAAGGACGTGGACACGCGCGCCTACGACGTCGTGTGCGTGTCCCCCCGGAACCACATGGTGTTCACGCCGCTGCTGGCGTCCACGTGCGTCGGCACGCTCGAGTTCCGCTCCGTCGTCGAGCCCGTCAGCCGCATCCAGTCGGCGCTCGCCACCCGCCCTTCATCATCATTAGTTACGCGCATTGATCATTATTAGCTTGCACGCATTGCAAACTTTGGCTGTGATGATGATCAAGCACTGTGCTCTCTAGGCTTGTTTGACGAAGAGAAGCAGCGGCTCCTGCATTGCGTGGTCGTCGGCGGAGACCCCACCGGCGTCGAGTTCAGCGGTGAGCTCAGTGACTTCATCACGCGCGACGTGCGCCAGAGGTACGCGCACGTCAAGGACTACGTCAAGGTCACCCTCATCGAGGTACGTACTCAGTGCACCTCATGAACCGATTGCATACATAATCTAGAGTATTAGTATATATGCATCGATCGGACTTACTGAAGAAGTTTCTGATCATCTCATCGTTTATGACCTGTTCTTTCCAGGCAAACGAGATCTTGTCATCGTTCGATATCGGCACCCGCGTGCCCTACGGCCTGCTGGTCTGGTCCACGGGCGTCGGCCCGTCGGAGTTCGTCAAGTCCCTGGACCTGCCCAAGTCCCCTGGCGGTAGGATCGGCGTGGACGAGTGGCTCCGCGTGCCCACGGCCCCGGACGTGTTCGCGCTGGGCGACTGCGCGGGGTTCCTGGAGGGGACCGGCAAGCCGGTGCTCCCGGCGTTGGCTCAGGTCGCGGAGCGGGAGGGCCGCTACCTGGCGCGGCTGCTCGGGAGGGTCGCGGGGCAGAACGGCGGCAAGGCGCACTGCGCCGGCAAGGCCGACCTCGGGGAGCCGTTCGTGTACAAGCACATCGGCAGCATGGCGTCCGGCGGCGCGGCCACGACGGCGATCGTCACAGCTGCTGCTTGCTGCCCGCTGTGCTGCTGCTTGCTCTGCTCTGGAGCCGCGTGGGCTGTGCGCTCCTCGCGCCTCCCTCCCTCGCCGCCGGCGAGCCTCCTCCCGGCCGGATTGGCCGCCGGCGTCGCCCCCTGTGGCATGCTCTCCTCTGCAGCCGCCGAGGCACCGGGAAAGGTGAAGACGAGATTTTTATGGGTGCTAAATACAAATGTTATGGCTCACGTGAATAGTAGTATGGAGTGAAGGTTAGTTTCATGAAAATTCAGGGTCTCTTATGTAAAATGCACACGTGGTCAAAACCACTCAACATCGGTCAGAACAGCCTTGTCCCCGTGTCAGGTGCTAAAAGTGAACGGTTTTGACAGTTGAGGTACCAGTACTAGACGGTTTTATAGTTGAGAGTTAAAATTAAACAAACACAATAGTTGAGGGGCCAAAAGTGGACTTAATCCTTATTTTTACAATATAGGTGATAAAAATCAAGAAACGAGCTTTATATTCTCTATGTAATTAGATTTATAAATTACTTAATGGCCTTGTTCGCTTCTCTTATAATTCGTACTTTTCAGCTTGTTTTTTCAGCCGGAACAGTGTTTTCCTCTCACATGTTTTTTCAGCGAAGCGAACAGGGCCAATATGTTCCTTTAAGCCGTAAGTCACGTGTGTTGCCGTATGCCGGACAAAAATATGTGACCCCTATGCAACACACGGGCATATATCTAGTATATGATTATGTATTTGTGTACTTGATTACGTGTCTTATTATGTACTGTTATATATAAACTCATTTGCGTAATATTACTCTAAATGTACAACAAACAAATAAAACTCTGTATTTTATTTTTTCGCCAGGGGTATAATGGTCATTTTACCCTAGACTTAACACCATCAAAATCGGACGGAAGGCCATAGAAGAAATGGAATTTTGTTTTGAGGCTATATAGGTAGGTTTTAAAATAAAAGGGCCATACAAGGAGGATGTATTTTTTCCGGGGCCAGCTAAAAAGCTCCTTTTATTATCCCCAGTCGCGGCACGAATCATGCAACGGCCCAGTGCTGTCACGCCGCCGACCCGCGCCGCGCAGTTTCGCCCCTGGCCGCCGAACGCCTCGGTTCCTCCTACTCCCCACGGCGGCCGGGGCAGCGGCCAGAGGCCCCCGAGTCGCCTTAGAGGCGACGCGAGGGCGAGACGGGATCGCATGCATGCTCATCGAACCACAACAAGTTTAATTTGCAAGTGGCAATCAGCTCGAAACGAAAATGTACTAGCAATTCAGTGGTCCAGTCTTACTATTCTAGAGGAGCGAAGATGAACAAACACCGGGAGCACCAGTGCAGCAAAACTATTCGGGGTGTCAGACTGTCAGTTTGAGGCTACCCAGTACCCATACCAGCTTACCACAAGAGATTATGAGCGGGAGCGATCTCCTCGAGAAGAAGATCACTACGAGTGATGATAATGAAGTCGGCCTGCAAAGCATTCCATGCATTATGCGCTGATGAACAGATTGAAAATAGATAATAGCAAGAAATTTTCGAGGATCATGCGAGGCACGACCTCAATCGAGAGCCCTCGCGATCTGCAGATCCAGGAGGAAGCAATCAGTGGACCTGTGTAGTCGTGCTCACGTAGTGCACCGAATCAAATCAAAGGCGAGGCGGGGAACCGAAATCACACTTGTGGCTCTCCAAGGTCAAACTATAAACATACCATCTTCGGTCTTCCATTGACCTTGCAGCCTCAACAATGCAAGGATGGTTCACGCCTAGCACTAAACGTCTCAGGTGCAGTGTACAGTTAATCATTTCTATTCCAAAATTCATCTGAAAATTGAACAGAGCGTGTATACCCACCAGATTCTCCAACTGGTAGTGTGTCTTCTCCCTGCTACAGGTATGTGTTTCATGGTCGGCCACAAACACTACTCCGTTTGGCAAAGAAAGGGAATTTCTTTGCTGCATGTTCTCTGCCTCCTTATATATATGGTCCTATCAGCTTTGCTGTGGCAATATATCGCAGCACACGCTATATATCCAAAGGCATATATACCGACCCGACGCCGAAGCAATTCGGTCGACACCACTCGAGGACACGGGGAACATGAAGATCATCTCCGGAACAGCACTGCTCGCCGCAGTGGCGGTTGCGGCGTTGGCCGCGACGGCGTCGGCCAAGGACTACACGGTGGGCGGCTCGGACCAGTGGGACACCTACATCGACTACGACAAGTGGACCGCCGGCAAGAAGTTCATGGTCGGCGACACCATAAGTGCGTGCCACTCTACTCCGATGCCAGCTCTCTTCACTTATCTGTACATTCCTTCCCGTCTTGTGGGCTTGTGACTGATGTGGTGTGTAATAATACGTTAACTGCAGCGTTCAAGTACATGCCGTACCACAACGTGCTGGAGGTGACGACGGCGGACTACGCCAGCTGCAACGCGGACAGCCCCATCTCCACCCACTCCGGCGGCAACACCGCCTTCAAGCTCACCGCCACGGGCACCCGCTACTTCATCTGCGGCATCCCGCGCCACTGCCTCAACGGCACCATGCACGTCATGATCACCACCGTCTCCTACGACGCCGCCGCCGCCGCCGCCGCCGCGGCGACAGCCGACGACGCCCCCGCAAGGGGCCCCGCGCAGGCTCCGCTCCAGTCGCCTCCAGCCGACGCCTACGCGCCGGGGCCGGCGGGATACAAGGTGGCCATGGGTGGCGCTGCCGGGAAGTCGCCGGCGGGCGCGCCTAGCAACGCGCCGCGGTATGGGCAGCCCGTGGCCGCTGTGGCCGGGCTGGCGTTGGCTGCTCTGGTGGCCTCGGTCGCCTAAGCTAGCAACGTGCGCGTATCTGCACGCACGTTGTAGTTTTGAGTTACTACTGTACCTGAAACTGGACATTTGTTACTGCGTGCGTACACGCGGTATCTAAGTTGTATTTACCTTTAATATTCATTTCTTTTCTTCTTTTTACTTTTGTCGTGTATTTACATTTGGTATATGGGTGTACATTGTGACATTTACTTCTTATTATAATTCCATTTTGAGGCCCGCATTGCGGCATTGGTTATGTCGTCAGTGAATCCATTTCAGAAATATGTTGCAAGACAGAACAGTATTTCCGAGTTCGAGTCAGATATTATACCTTCTTGCTATGTACAAGAAAACGATCTAATGTTTTCCAAACAGTTCAGAAATATGAATTTGGCTTTACAAAGTACATGTTCGCTTTGGTCGTATTCGAACTTATAAGCCATGGCTTATCGGTCCAACAACGACAACATTTTCTCTCACACCAAATTAGCCAACAGTAATTTCAGCCATGACTTATAAGTCAAACAAGTCCAAACAAAAGCCTGGATCCAATGATCTTTCTTAAGCAGAAAGAAGACTGATACGCATATCATTTCAGGCAGAGGAACATGGTTAATGGCGGGCACGTCTTGTTAACAGGCGATCACGTTCACGCTATACCAAACGCACAGCTAGCATGTAATGCGCATCCTTGATGCTTCCACTTCTACCAACAGCCGTCATGAGTTTTCACAAGTGATGAACACGAAGACAGTTCAGGTCCAAGAAACATAGCCATAACCTAACCAGAGCCACATCGTGGGTTATACGACGACAAACAGGCAAGAATAGACATAAGCTAATCGGCTAATCCTCATTTGCTTCTGGTCACGGAATTTATTTATACCATATAATATACAAAGGGGTCATCAGATCACCCCATGTCATCGTCCGACACATATAACCTTCCCTTCAGTTCTGGAGTCAACTACACCAACAACACTGCGGACCGATCTAGACTCAATGGAGGGCAGCATCGCCTCTTTCCACCAGGATTTAACTTGCTTACGCCACAGGAGGGCAAGACTTGGGGTCATCAGAGGTGTCAACATTTGAAGGCGGCATGAACTGCCACATCGGGAATCCAGGGTAGCCAATCACAGGCATCATCAGCTTGTGCCCGGCCGCTGCCGGCCCCTGAGGAGCTGCAAAGGCAGAGGCTGGGATCACCGGGTGGTGTGGTACCAGGCTTGGGCGGGCATTCAGAAACTTGATCTGCTGCTCCAGGCTCTCCTTCTCGGCCTTCAGCCTTTGCTTCTCGTCTCGCAGCTCATTCTTCTCAGCCTGCAAAAAAGCAAAGTACTTCAGGGTGATATTGTTTTTCTGATTAATAACCGCAAAATCAAATGCCAAAACCTTTTGCAGTAAAAGATATGCTGAATCATAAACCTCTAGATATTTTATGGAACACATATCCAGCAACGAAGTGTATACAGTACAGCAATGAGTTAGCAAATTGACGTGTTGTCCATATTGTATATACAGCTGCAGGGTTTAGCCATTTAAGAAAAATGCATTATGTGGATATAAACTTTCTACTGCAAGCAACCCAAAAGAAGTTAAACCACAAACTGCAGGGAGAATAACAGGTGTACAAATAACTATTCCCTTGTTATTTGACTGGATGAATTAAATGTAGATAAGAAAAAAATGACCAAATGGGAAAAGGGGATCATAAATCAAGAAAATGAAACAGTATGAAGTGCCTAAACAACAAATCGCGTGCCATCTCCCATCTGAACAGCACCATTAATAGCTTGGCCATATGAAATAGGATAGACCTTCAGCTCTTTAATCTTCTCTTGGAGACTCTCATTTGAATCCTTGAGCTTTTTTGCTTCGCTACGCAATTCACCTACTACACGAATAGCATCATTTAATATAGCTGATTTGTCCATTTTAGGAGTTTTCCCTGGCTCCAAAATGGCACCCAATTCCAGGAATCTAACAAAAAGAATATCATAAGTACAGTTATAGTTAAAGAATATAATGTCATGAGAAAGGAAGATTAAACTATGAACTGAAATGCAATCATTGTCTCGCCAGGGAACATGCCTCTCGTTCAGCTTGTCCCTTCTAATCTTCTCCCTGGATGCTTTTGTGCTTGGTTCTGCAGTACTTTCTGACCTAGGACTGGAATATTGAACATTCAATGATAATAGGAACACAAACTTTAAAATGTATGGCTGCAATACGCGATACAGACTACAGAGAATAAAGATACAAACCGTTTATTTGTTGGCTGTTCTTTTCCCTGACCACAGTCCACAGAGCTACTGATTTCCACACTGCTAAAATAAAAACCAATTTTAGGATGCCAAATATCAAGATAATGCACCATAATAAGCAGCAAAAAAAAAACAAATAACATAACATGTAAACAAAATATTTATGCAAGCAAATCTAAGATAATAATTAGTAAATAAAAATTCACTGCTTGGGGCATTTCAACTTAGCAAATAGCAAGTCATAACCCCACAAACTACACCTAACGAAATATCCGCGGGGAAAAAAATAGAAGAAGAATTTACCATAGACAGCACACAATATTAAAGAGCAAGCTCAACCAGACAGGACGTCAGTTCACAAAAGAACCGAAGCTATCAAAACTCCAGCACAATATGGCAATCCTCTATTCCTCTTCACACCAATCATGAAGGATTCAATTACAACAACTTGAGTGCAGATTCCATGTCTGCAATCCTTTTCTGCTGCAGACTGACAGATGAACCAAGAGAGCATCGTACGTTTTCAATCCAGAATATATTGACCAAAGAGAAAAATTATCTATTCTTCCCTGTGAACAAGGGTAGTAACTAGCCATATAAAGGTCCAACAATAGAGCAGCCACAAGTTGATTGCAGAATGGGGACTGTATGTTTCTAACAGATTCTGCAAACTACTATCTCCGAACAAGAATAGTTGACACATTTGACTTGGAGTGGTCTTCATTGCGTATCTTTGACCACTATTTTTTTAATAGAATAAATTCTTCAAATTTAAGAGATTTTGCAAGTATTTTGAATACAAATCTACACATAAAACTTACATCGTTACATGTTTCCAAATAAATAATGTAATAGTTATCAATGTTTGTAGTTTCTAAGGTTTGACTTAATATTTTCAACGGCGACATGTTTTTTTGTGACCGGAGGGAGTATAGATGACACAATAATGTGTGCACAAAGGCCCATCTAAGCTAGATGAGGAACTGTAATACTACCTATATGCACCTACCCAGCAGCTGAACACAATAAGATGTGAACAGTCCTTTCCACTGTGCCACTTAGAACTTACAGT